>VZQC01003012.1:5314031-5338910 GCA_009823505.1 Rhizomys pruinosus | reverse complement strand
TGTGTGTGTGTGTGTGTGTGTGTGTGTGTGTGTGTGTGTGCTGTGTGTCCATTTGTGGGACTCTGTACAATTCTAATCTGGTGCAATAACCGCTTTTCTGAGTGGTGTCTGTAATATTTGTCTGTAAATATAAGGAAGTTTCTTTTTTTAATTTTATTTATTTCTGTATGTGTATGAATGTACTGTCTGCATGCAGGTCTGTGCACCCGTGTCATGCAATGCCACGGAGGTCAGAAGAGGGCGTCGGATTCCCCTGGAACTGGAGTTCTCCTGGAATTGGAATTTCAGACGGTTCTCGGCCGCCATGTGGGTGCTGGGGATAGATCCCAGTTCCTCTGTAAGAGCAGTCGGCGCTCCTAACTGCTAGGCCATCTCTCCAGCCACAAGGAAGTTTCTTTTGTAGTAAGATGTTACCTTAACCTAGTGATATGTCTATTTGTGGAACTGTCTAAGATCTAAGTCCTCTCCAGATGTGTGCATCTGGCTATGTTACAGAACCACACATGAGTGCCCTTCCACTGAGTGGGCTTTGGGTCCAGTTAGTTAGCCATTGATTGCCTCCAAAATAAAAGTGCCACTATTGCACCAATGTCCTATGTTTGGCTATTTATTCTTGAGGCTGATGTTGAACTGTTGAGTGGTGTTCTCCCTTAGTGGCTTGCATAGTGGTTTCCTAAGCTATGAGACATAACCTAGAAGGGAGGTTGCTTCCAGGTCGGATCCAGCTCCATTGTTCAAGATCTCATGTCTGAAGTATGTCCTGACTTCAGCAATAGCTTCTTACCTTCAGGTTCTGGGATGCAATCAAGGGTTGTGGTAACAGCCTGCATAAATCTGGGAGTCTCTTGGACTGCCATGGCCAAGAACTCATAGGAAGGTTTATCCTGTCTGGTACTGTTTCTTATTATTCATAATTCATCTCTCCATATACATTCATGTAGAGGTGTTTTATGTGTAACTTTCAGTAGATTGTTAGAGTAATATAGCTATCTCTCTTTTGTTTTTACTGCAGCAAGACATTATGTATCTCTCCTCTCTCCTCTCTCACTTTACCTGCCCATCCACGTCTTCTCCATGTCTTCTCCGTTTCAAGCCTCCCCATTTCTCCCTTGACACTGCCAGTCTCCTATGGCCCCACTTCTCTTGGGCTCCTTTTTCCCCCTTTATCCCTACCTTTCTTTACCCTCCCTTCCCATTTAGGTACTGTGGTTTTATTCATTTTTCCCTTATTTTTAAAGTATTCCCTTACAATGTTCTGGATTATTTTGGTGTCTGTTGTGATGTTTCTACTTTCATCTTTGATTTTGTTGGCTTGTATTTGCTCTTTCTTTTAATTAACTGGGCTAAGGATCTGTCTATCTTGTCTAACCTTTCATAAATACAGTTCTTAGATTCATTTTTTGTTGTTTTCTTTGTTTCTATTACTTTAATTTCCAGTCTAATTTTGGTTATTTCTTCTCGTCTCCTAGGTTTGGGGTTGGTTTGTTCTTAAGAAGTATTTTTAAGTCTTTTACATGTGCTCTTTCTGCATTTTTAATGTGGGAAATAAGAGCTATAAATTTCCCTCTTAGGACTGCTTTTAAGGTGTCCCAGACATTTTATTCTGCTGTATTCTTATTTTGATTTACTTCCAAGAAGAATTTTGTTTCTTCCTTAATTTCTTCTTTGACCTAGTTCAGGTGTGTGTTGTTTAATTTCAGTGGGTTCATGTATTAAATAGAGCTTCTTTTACTGTTGATTTTAAACTTTATCACACTGTAGTCTGATAAGATACATGGAATTATTTTAAATTGCAGTCTATTTTTCAGTTATTAGAATTACAATATCTGCATGAGTCTTAGAGCCATTTGCTTGGAATATTTTTTCCATCCTTTCATCCTAAGTTACTGTCTATCTTTAAAGGTGAGATGAGTTTCCTTTTTTTTTTTTTTATTGATCTTTTCCAGACGGGATCTCCCTGTAGCCCCAGCTGTCCTGGAACTCACTCTGTATAGACCGGGCTGGCCTTAAACTCACAAAGATCTGCCTGCCTCTGCCTCCCGAGTGCTAAGATTAAAGGCATGTGCCATCTTGCCCGGCAGAGATGAGTTTCTTGAAGACAACAAAAAGATGGTTTTTCTTTTTTGAGCCCTTCCATTAGCTTGTGTCTTTTTATAGGGTAGCTGACACTATTGATATTTAATGTTACTATTGAAATATGTGTACTAGATGTTGCCATTTTAATGTCTTTGTGTTCGTGACACTATTTTGTGTTTCCATTATTATACCTTTCTTCATTTTCTTTCTATCCCCTCTTGGGTATACTCATTCCTTTATCCAGTTCTTTGTATTGATTTGGATATTTTCTGTATGCTGCTT
Source organism: Rhizomys pruinosus (assembly GCA_009823505.1). Lineage (NCBI taxonomy): Eukaryota > Metazoa > Chordata > Mammalia > Rodentia > Spalacidae > Rhizomys > Rhizomys pruinosus. The sequence continues at coordinate 5,336,552 of VZQC01003012.1, read as the reverse complement.
TGGTGGATGAATTCTTTCAGCCTGTTTGTGTCATGAAAAATTGCTGTTCCCCTTTGACCAGGATAAATAGTTTTGCTGGATAAACTACTCAGAGTTGGCATCCAAGGTCATGTAGAACTGGGAATATTTTGATCCAGGCTCTTCTGGCTTTCATAGTTTGCATTGAAAAGTCAGCTGTAATTCTGATGGGTTTTCCTTTATATGTGACTTGTTTTTCTCTAGCAGTTTTTAGTACTCTCTCTTTTTTCTGTACATTCAGTGTTTTTACTATAATAGGCTGTATGGGTATTTTCTGTTCTGGTCATATCTAATTGGTCTTCTATGTGCTGCTTGAATCTCTATAAGTAGGTCTTTATTTAGGGAAGTTTTCTTCTATAGTCCAGGTCATCTGTTCAATGTCACCGGCCTGAGATACTTCTCATTCCTGTATATCTACAATTCGTAGATTTGGGCTTTTTATCTTGTCCCACATTTCCTGAGTATTGTATTCCTATTTTGTTTTTAATTTTACATAATCTTTGCTTGAAGAGTCCAAATCCTCAACTTTGTCATGCAGTCTTGATATTCTATTCTCTGTTTCATTTCTTCTGCTTATAGGGCTTTCTGTTGTTTCAAATTGGATTATTTAGTTTTTCAATCCCAGATTAATTTATATTTTTGTTTTAATCACTATTTCTCTTTCATGAATTCACTTTTCAAATCATGAATTGTTTTTGATACTCAATTAAATCCCTTATTTCTATATCCTTGGCCTTCCATTACAAGATTATTCATTTCGTCTTTGAGTTCTTTGAGTAGTTTACCTGTATTTTCTTCTATCATGTTTATGATTGTTCTTTTAATTTCTGAATCCTGGGGTTCCTCAAGGTGGTTCTTGTTGTACTGCATGTCTGTAGAGTTTTGTTGGTGAAATTTTCTCATGGCTTCTTATTATATTTGTGGTTTTGCACTGCCTTTGGGCATAGGGAATTTCCTTGTTGGTTATGTGTCCAGTAGGAACTTCTACTTTTTTAATTTTAATTTCGGTTCTGTTTATATTGTTTGTGTAGCTTAGATGCTTTTTGTTAAAGATTGAAAAATAAATTGGTGTGTGTTTTAGGTTTTCACAGGGTAGTAGACGGGTGTGGGTGGATGGTTGTACAGGGTAGTAGGTAGGCTGGTCAGGTTAGTAGAAGGGAAGGTGTGTGTCAGACAGATCAAGAGCCAGTGGGCTCTATGCTAAGGAATTTAGTATTTCTTAGGAAACTAGTCCAGAGGAACTGGAGCCAGTGAGAGCCCAAGACAATGTGTGAGAGGAGTGGAGTAGAAACATTCTGGGCAGGATATTCCTTACCAGAATCCCGGCTGGGCAGGTCAATCAAGCTGATCAGGATCCAGGGAGGGATTGGGGAGGGTAGCTCTTCAGGTGGAATTTAACAATCTCTGCTACAGTGTTTGCCTAGTCTGGTTAGGAAGCTAGTCCAAAGAGCTGAGCAAGAGGAATTGGAAAGAAGTTTCCCTTTGCAGTGAGCAGAGGTTAAAGCTGAGATTCACAACTGATCAAAATTCCAAATACAATTTTCAGGGCTCAGTTGTGGATGGTTCTTTTATATCACTGTCCCACCATCCAAGGCTCAGGGAACTTCAAAGAAAATAAAGTGAGAAGAATGAAAAAGCTAGGATATTGGGAGTAGCACTGTGCAGTGCTGACTTCTGGATGTGACAGGGCTGCTGCTCACAACACAAGGCCTTCACAGGGTCAAATACATTATAATTCCAACATAGATGGGTAGCAACTGTTCAGACTCCACCCTGAAGAGTAGCGGAGAGCAATTCTCCTTTGAAGTCACACTGCTGGCAAGTTGCTAATGCCCCAGGGGATAACCACATACTAATTCTGTATGTGGGCAACATTAGTTGGGTTCTGGGTTAATAACACAAGATATACATTTTTTAATTTATTTTTTTATGTGTATGAATGCACTGTCTGCATGCAGGTTGGTGCGCCCATGTCGTGCAATGCCACAGAGGTCAGAAGAGGATGTTGAATTTCCCCTGGAACTGGAATTAAAGATGATTCTCAGCCGCCATGTGGGTGCTGGGGATCAAACCCAGGTCCTCTGCAAGAGCAGTCGACGTTCTTAACCAATAGGCCATCTCTCCTGCCCCCAAAATATACATTTTCAAAGGTCACAAAGTTAGCAGGGAAATGGTGCATGAGACACATGGGGAGTGACACAGTTGTGAATTATCCTTTCATTGTCTAAATGTATGAAAAATTTAAAGACTAAAAAATATTTTCTATATCCTTTTAAAAACTTTTTTTTTGGTCTTTTTGAAACAGGGTCTCCCTGTAGCCCCAGCTGTCCTGGAACTCACTCTGTAGACCAGGCTGGCCTTGAACTCACAAAGATCCGCCTGCCTCTGCCTCCCAAGTGCTAAAAACTTTCTTAATCTATAGTCCATTAATTGCGTCATTTGCTTTCTTACTATATTGATGTTTGGGGAGGTTGTTTGCATATTCTGTACGTGAGTCCTTTTGGGGATATATAGCTGGCAAAGATGCTTTCTCAATCTTTGGGCTTTCTCTTTACACAGTGCTTCTTTATTTTTCCATAAATATACCTTTATTTTAATGAGGCTCCATTTGTCAGTTGTTGGCCTTATTAACTGACTCAATGGAGTCTAAATCAAAATTCCTTCCCTTGTTCCTATTTTGTTGGGCTACTGCCTGTGTCTTCTTCTAAGAAATTCAGTATTTTAGGTTTCACATTGAGGGCTTTTATTCATTTAGTGTTGATAGTTTGGTAGGATGATGGATGTGGGTATAACTTCTTTTCTTTTTTTTCTTTTAGAGTTGAAAGTTTATTTCTGGCTGATGATCTAACTTAAAATTATTAATTATTAAATAAGGGTGGTCAAACAAATACATGTTTATGTAAAAAGTTATATAATACCCATGTGGGTGTAATTTCATTCCACATATGGACATCCAGCTTTTCCAGCACCATTTGTTGAAGATGTTCTTTCCCCTGGTGTATATTTTTGGAATTGTTATCAAATATCAGATGGCTATAATTGTGTGCCTTAATGTTGGCTCTTATCTATTGTTTCATTGATCTATGTGTCTATTTTTGAGCCAGTATCACATTTTTATTACCTCAGCTATGGACTGTATCTTGAAATCCAGTCTGGTAATCATTCTACCATTGTTACTTTTGCTGGAGATTACTTTGTCTATCTAAGATCTTTTGTATTTCCATATGAATATAAGGACATTTTTCTATTTCTGTGAAGAAAGGCATGGAGATATTTATTGGGATTGCATTGAATCTGTACACTACTTTTGGTAAAATCTTCATTTTCACAATATTAATTCTACCAATCAATCTTTCATTATTAGTAAGGATCTTCCTTAATCTTTTTAAAATTTATTACTTTCATTTTATGTGTATGAATGTGTTGCCCACATGTGTGTAAGTGCACATGGGTGCTCTTTCAGAAGAAGGCATCAGATTCCCCTGTAAATAGAGTCACAGATGGTTGTTAGTTATCAAGATATGCAGCTATCCAGAGGCAGAAAGTGTATGGCGGGTTGAGTAGGCTTTAAGTGTGGGTAGCATGAGGATAAAGAAGGAATGAATACCAAAGGATAATGTTGGCTTTAGGGGAAACGAATATATTGTCAATTAAGTTACTTACATAGCAATAAAGTTGTTACATATAAAAAAAGTCTGTCATCCAAAGCTGAATGATGTTAGTAGTTAGATTTAATAGGAATGTCAGAGCATCAGATAAGAGTCTTCACACTGTTATCAATCATTCTGCTGTGCATTTAGAATTGAAATATTTCCTGTATCTGAGTTATTTCAAAATAAAAAGTTCAAATAACCTTATTTTTGTTTGTTATTTATGTATATGTGAGTTTGTCTGTATATATATATATATATATATATATATATGCATTTGTGTGCAAGTACTTGGAGTGGCTAGAAGAGGGCGATATCCCTCCCTGGCCCTGAAGTTACTGGTATCAGTGAATCATGAGACATGGGTGCTGGGAACTGACATCCAGTCCTCTGAAATAGCAGCAAGTGCTATTTCACCACCAGCTATCTTTATAGCCCTTAAAAAATTTTAATCAACAACATAGACTCAACAATAGTTTTGTGGTTATAGTAGTTGCCTGTTACAGGACTGACAAGTAGAAATTGTTAAAGAGATGTATGAAATGTTTAGGTTATAATTCCACAAGTATTGGAGGTTTGTTGATGGAGAAAATGTGCAGTGTTAAAATGACCTTAAGCTTTTTCATTAACAGATAATTTTTAACAAAAAGCCAGGTAGATTTTGGTGAGTAATAATTGCTATGCTTTATAAACCATTGGGTCTGCTGTGTATCATGGTCCTCCAGTTGAGCATACCAAATAAGAGGCCGTCTCCAAGCTCAAAAGGAAGCATTTAATTGGAGTATATTGCTTCTTTCATCACATCTGTTCAACCTGGATCTTCCTCCCCTTCTCTGCATGTCCAAATGAGACTATTCTTTATAAATAGCAGGACCAAATTGCCTCTCCTAGCTCTGGTCAGGATAGTCCTAGTTGTGTGTATCCCTGGGACTACACCAGAAGAAAGAGGAAGGAAAGATCATGCTTAGGGAGGATAAAGCTCTCAGCCCTTACTAACAGCAGGGTGATTTACCAAAGCTTTTAGGGTTTCCTTATCCACATTCACACCCCTGTAAATAGATTCCTTATTAAATGCTCTTTAATTGGGCAATTTGAGTGTACTTCTGCTTCCTGTCAGGATCTTAAGTGATTTAATAATTGACAAAAAGCATTCCCAGGAAACATCCTGAAAATAGGTTCTGGGGTTGGGCAGCTCCTATATTTGAGGCACTCACAAATAGCTTTTTTGCTTTGAGAAATGGGACACTGATAATCTCTGGCATGTTGTGACATCGTGATTAGTATAATAATCCCTGGTGGTGGCGTAAGATAAAGTGCAGATGCAGTGAAGGCGTTGGAGATCAAGTGGCCATGGCACTTAGTCACTATGGCAACAATGGTTATTATAAAGACTGTAGCAAGAGAGAGAAGAAAAACCCTGAAGGTCTGCTTCAGAACATGAATGAAAAATCAGAAAGATTCTATGGAAACATTAAAAGAGTGCTTTGTCTCCAGTAGCCACGGAGCAGACATGAATGAGAAAATCAAGTCCTAGAGCTAAAGGTAATTGCACAGCCGTTACACCAAACTACCTTATAAACCAGTCAGATATCCTGTGCCAAGATAAGGGCGTTCATGGGAAAAAAAATATGCGTTAAAACATTTGATCATACAGAGGAAGGGTTAAGAATTCTGAAGCTGCAAATTCACAGCATACTCACATGATACCTTAAGGAAGTGACTATGTTTAAGTACCTAAGAATTAGGATTCACATGTCACAACCAAGATGACAGGAGGCTGAGGTCAGTACCACCAGTAACTAACACCATTGTGGCAGTTTGGCTTTCAGCCTAGACAGTTCATCAGAAGCACGAAGGAACGTTAAGAAGTGTCTGTGTGTGGGGCCCCTTAGTAGGAAGTGTATGAGTCTGCCATTCTGATATATTCCTGGACACTGTATTCTGAAGCTGTCTAGGTGACTCTAATATGTGGCCAGGGTTAGGAGTCACTGCTGATGAAGGACTCAGAGCTTTAAGGAGATGGCAATATTAAGAAGATTTACTATGTGTCACTTGCTCAGCTACCGTCTAACAATTATCCTGAAATGGTGTGTAAGACACATCCCTTACCAAGGCAACTTTGAAATTCTCAGTGGTATTTACTTCTGCAAACCCAACATGACTAATGTGTCAGATGGTGAAATAGAATGGACTCCATATTTCATCAGGAATAATGGTGTGCCAGGCTAGTAGAGGTCAGAGTAAAGAGCTTCATTATATGATACAAGGTGCTTAAAAGTACATTGGTAAGGCAAGTGAGGGACTAGCAAGCACTGCTCTAATCAACATTAACCTGTGTCAGTGGCTGATCAGTCCTGACTCCCTATGAATGAAAGATGTTCAAACTGCTGAAATGTAGCTTACTATAAAGAAGTAAAAAATGTTCTAGGTGTATGTTATAAATCTAATTCAAATTAACACATTGAGAACTGGTACCCTCTTACCTAGAAAGCCACCACACAAGCCCAAGCCCCTCCATTGACAGAGAGGCCTGTTCTCTCACGTAACATGTCTATTAATGAACACGCTGTTCCCAAAGCATTCTCAATATAACCTTAAAGCATTTACCAGGATAGTTGTATGCTGGTAAAAGGGAAACTTCTCAAGGGCTGTTAATTACCGTGTCTGAACTATTGCTTATTACTAGAGACTATGAATGTCAGCCCGTTCCAGTAATAGTAAAGATATACGCACATCAGGTATAGATGAAATCTTGACTTGAGTAAATCTCAGAATGGCCCTAATAGGACCAGTTACCCTGTGAGATCTTCTTGCATGACAGAGCAAGTCGACAGTCCTGGACTTTTACTCACCACCATGATAGTAAATCAAAAGTAGTGGTTCATCCATGGAGAAAAGCAGAGAGGAATGACCATCACATGCTACAGTAAGTGCAGTAAGGTTTACATGCTATTCCGAACACATCAAACAACCCATGTTCTTACATGATGCAAAGGCAGAAGAGTATTAAGCAGTTGCTTATGGATCATCTGAAACAAACTCAGGCAATAATGTCTTACCAGCTGATTCAATATATATAATACATATTTTTACTAGAAAAAAATACTACCTCTGTCTCTTGCTATGGTTCTTAACAACATCATCAGTACCCTAAAACTTACTAGAAATATACATTTTGGGTCCCCACTTCATACAAATGTGATCAGAACAATCTGTATGCAAGGATGCAAATTTGTATTTCCCAAGCAACCAGTGTGTTTGATATTCTTTCAGACATCATAAAACATATAAAATGCTGTATCTTCCCACTCCAGTCCCAGGAGGAAAAAAATATACTTTCAAGATGAGGCTAGAAATCCATCTTTACTGTTCTCCTTCATAATATAAACAGCAAATTTGATCATATTCTTGCACCAAAAAACATTACTCTGATCTTGACATTGGTACTCTCATGCTAATTGAGTGGGTAAGAGGAAATCATCATTACGAACCTATTAAGAAAAATGGTTTCAAGGATTGACAATAGACGTCTTTAAAGTACAAGAGACAGAGTCTTGAAACTGATAAGTGGTCTAGATTACAATATTTTATGTAAAGAGAAAAGAGAAATTACTAAAATTTATACCTCTAATAAATTCTTTGAGAATTTCAATACTATTGCTTTATTTACATCATTTTCACTCCCCCACCATGTCCAACATTCTCACTGCCCTTCCCTCTCAATGCATGAGCTTTTCTTTAATTATTATTATTTAATACACACAAACACAACACACACACAAACACACACACACACACACACACACACACAAACACACATGCACACATATTCTCCTGAGTCCCTTTAGTGGTGCTTGTATTTAAATGCATTTAAGGCTGACCAGTCGGGATTGGATAACTTATCAGGGAAATCATTCTTGGACAAAACTTTTTCTCTCTACCTCATTGACCTGCCAATAGGGACTGCTGTCATTCAGCAGGTCTTGAGTAGTCAACCATATTGTTGAGGCTCTACCGGTGCAGATCCCCTGTCAGCCCAGAAGCTATCTAATCCATCCTGGTCCTCTGGCTTTTGCAATCTTCCTGCCTTCCTTATGTGATTCTCCCTGAGCTTTAGGTCTAGGATTGCATTGTAGATCCATCTATTGTGCCTCACGCTCCACAGTCACTTGTTCTCTGCATTTTGACCTAGTGTAGGACTTTGCAATACTGTCCCAGTTGTTGTGGAGACGTCTGCATTTACCTGTGGGTAGATCCAGAAAGTATATTGATTTAAGAAAATGGCTTAAGAAACCTAAGTAATAGGTTATTCTGTAGGGTCTATGACCCCTCTAGCCATGGAAATTTATCTACATTTGCAGTTTCAGTTCAAGATTTCCCTCCTATTGAGAAGGCCTTGAGTCCAATTAGGTGGGCTCAAGTGTCAGTATCACAGAATCTTCATATTTTATAATAATTTTTATTCTTTGAGAATATATAAAGTTATACAATGAAGCATATTCTTTCCACACCCACCTCTTCCCTCCACCTGCTCCATATACCTCCAACACATTCCCTTTCAATTTCAATTTCATATATTCTTCTTTTTATATCTTTATAACTTACTGTGTCCAATTCCAGCTGCCCATATGTGCATGGGTGTAGAGTCACCCACTAGATCTTGGGAATCTACCAGTGTCCACCCTCAAAGAATAGTAATTCTCCCTCTCCCAGGAGTGATCAACAGCCTGTAGCTGCCCAGTAGGCATTGTCTCCTGGAGAGTACACCACCATTTATGGAAGACCTTTGGCTTGATCTACCACAGGTGCAGTTGGCTCTAGAGCATGCAATGGCTGCACATGTCAAGAAGACGCCATTCCACGGTGCTCATTCTTGTCCTCTGACTCTTACATTTCTTCTGCCTCCTCTTCTTTAGTGTTCCCTCTGGATTATAGATGGGGGATCACTTGCAAAGACGACCCAGTTAGGCCTGAGCCATTACAGCCTTTATTTTCGTGGCTAATGTTGAGAGCAGCTCGGGTCCTGTGTCCTATCCAATCCCCATCATGAATAAGCTGCTTACGCTGTTGCTGGCAATGGCTGTATAACTCTCCATGCTCCTGTGAGCCTCACCCTGGATCATATCACACTCTACTTCAAGAAGCACAAAACTTGGGACTTTTAAAATTATTGAAGCCAAATTTACTATATTTAGACGTGCTTGATTGATGTCTTATCCATAAAACATTCAGGGTGTCTTATGGCATGAGTTAAAACAGACTCTGGAGGAGGTCTGGGCGCCAAGGCAAAATGTGATCCAACTTGAGTCTTAGGATCCAAGGAAGCAGTTGTTTGAGAAAAGAAAGGTTGTAGGGAAGGAACTTCTGGAAAACATCAAAGGAGCGCAAATGTGCAGACCAAAAATCAACTCTATGCTTACAACAAGGCACTGGGCACTGGACACTTTTAAATATTGAATGCCTACCCAGAAGTCTGTGGGAAATGGACTTCCCAACACAACTGGTTATTTTCAAAATTAATTAAATTTAGATGTTAAAAATTAACAAGTAGATTTGTTCTCATAGCTTAAACAGCTTTAAAATGGGATGAAATAATCATTTTCAAAATACTGTACAAAGGCAGTGGGAGGGAGTCATTCCTGAGCGAAGAAAAACCTGAAGAAAGCCTTGTGTCTGTCCAACCTCAATGCAAAAGCGTTCCAGCTGTGGTCAAGTGAGAAGGAACCCAGAGGGCCTCCAGAGCAGTCTGAGTAGGCAGGAGGCTACAGAGTGCTCAGAAAGAAGGAAGCCATGTTTTCCATGACATGATCCCAGAGAGGTGAGAGGGTCCAGAGATCTGGACATGCCAGCTGGTAAAAGCTAACACCTGTGTGAGCCTCAGGAAGGAGTTGGATAAAAATTTCATATACTAAGTGTCAGGTGGAAAGCACATAGGATTTTAAATAGTGTCTTTAGCCACCAGTCAATTTGGAGGAAGTTATATTTTAAGGAATACTGGTTTGACCTTAGACAAAATTAGTTCTGTATTAAATGGTTTCCTCAAAACAGCTTAAAAATAAGACCAAAATATCATATATTTCTGAATAATCATACTATATACCCAAACAAAGGTTAAGATTATTTCCAGAAATGAAATTTTTGGAACTACGAAAATATCTGTCACTCAAGAAGAGAAAATTTAAAATGCCTGCAATTAAGAGAAAATCATTAGGTACCTAAGGAAGCACTAGAATGGAACTCTGGGAGAATATACATTTGAAATCCTGACAGAATGGTAGAGACCGAAGAAACAGCAATTCTTCTTAAAATGTCATCATGACAGTACTCCCATATTCAAAAAGCTAGAGTAGTCATTACACATTTTCAGCAGAGACACAAATAAGAGAAGATAAAATTGATATTCTACAGATGTATACAAAAGTTTCTCAGATGAAAATAATATGGTGGTTTTATGAGTAGATTAAAAATTGCAGTAGAAAAGATTAATAAATTTGAAGACCACAAGGAAAGCTGTGCAAAACGAAATATGAAATACAGAAGGCCTGCCAGTGCAGCCCAGCCAGAGAGGAAACACAGGACATATGGTCAACTGGAGAACAAATAGCAAGAGGATCAATTTAAACCAAACCACAGAAAGGAGCATATTAACTGTAAGTGGTCTAAACACTCCATTTAAAAAATGTACAGAATGTCATACTGTATTAAAAAGGAACATCCAATTCTATGCTTTCTATGCTTCCTATTAACTATATGCTGTAAGTATACAGAATAAAATTTGATAAAAATAAAATATTAAGATTGTTAGAGATCATATAACACTATCAGCATTATATGACCAGAAAATTACTTCAAGAAAATCAATATGAGAAAGTGTGTTAATCAAAATAACTCAGAGACAGGAAAATAAGTACTATATGTTGCCTGTCATTTGTGGAAATATGATAATAGATAGATACATAGATAGATAGATGATAGATAGATAGATAGATAGATAGATAGATAGATAGATAGATAGATAGCTCTGGGTGTTGAGGAAGCAAGTGGTGGGAACAGTAGTAGAAGACTATTGATTTCAGGGACTTATTAGGTGGAGGGGAGAACAGAGGGATAACAAAGACCAGTAGATGGCAGAGGAACATTATCTGCATTCAATATATGGTACCTATAAGCATTTATGAAATGTTACAGTTAAACCACACTAATATGTGCTAATGATTACCATAATTTAACATTCAGACAGGACTGGAGAGATGGCTCATCAGTTAAGAGCCCTGAATGCTCTTGCAGATGACCTGGGTTCAATTCCCAGCACCCACATGGCGGCTAAGAACCATCTTTAAGCAGGGCATGGTGGTGCACGCCTTTCATCCTAGCACTCTAGAGGCAGAGGCAGGTGGATCTCTGTGACTTCAAGGCCAATCTGGTCTGCAGAGTGAGGTGCAGGCCAGCTGGAGCTATACGGAGATCCTGTCTCAAAAAAAAAGACAAAAATGAATAAATAAATAAATAAATAAATAAATAAATAAATAAATAAAATTCAGACTAAAGAGTAAAATCTGGGAAAAAGGAGGAACATTTTGTATTGCTGACTGTTTTTGTTTTTGTGCATCCCATATATCTTTAGACCCTTCGTCTCTCTGCAGCCCCACATCGCACCACATTTCATGGACTCCCTCATGCATACGAAGGCCTATCTGGTACAGCTTTTGTTCCTGGATGTCCCTCCCTGAAAGTCCACCCACGGGAGTCCAGTCATCTACGTAGAATCACTCTTATAAAAGATCAACTGTCCATCACCCAGAATAAGTTTCCAACAGCTCCTTGGCTAAGGTTGGCACCTGCTGCCCATTTCCCCATTTCTTTCTCTTTTTTTTTTTTTTTTTTTTTTTTTTTTTTGTTTTTTTTTTTTTGTGGTTTTTTTTTTGTTTTTTGAACTCAGGCTTTATTGTACAAACGGGAGGGCCACACTTGTGCCTGCCTACTCCCAAACTTTTAAATTGTTATTACTGAGATTTCTAGTAACCTGCCTCTATGATATCCATATGGACTGTCCATAAGACAATATACCAAGGAAAACTCAAGCTTTCTTCTGCTGAACACAGACTGAACATTATTTACATAATTTATTTTAAATCAATGGTAAGGAATTATACTAGAATTTATCACTAAACTAACTTTGTTTCCATCTTCTATGTCTTTACTAAATATCTTCACTGTCTGGCGACTTCTTGTTCTTAATTTCTTGGTGCATACAATGTCTTTATCCTCCTTTGGATTTTCTGCACCTTTCTTGGCACCTGAAGTTTCTGACAGATTGAGTCGGCGGGGTTTTGTTCATGCTCTCACCGTTCTGGTAAGTTCATTAGAGCAAGTTCCCATAGGCCTGAAAGGCTGTTTCCTTATGTTCATGAATCAACCCTGGCTCTTACAATCTTCCCACCCTCTCTTCCACAAAGGTCCCTGAGCCATGGGTGGATGAGGTTTGCATTAGTCACGTTTCTGTTGCTGTGATAAAACCACCATGACCAAGGGAACTTATAAAAGGAAGAGTTTATTTCAGTTTACAATTGACGATTCCTGGGAATTAGAGTCCAATGTGGCAGGCTGCAGGAACAGAAAGCAGAAGTTCACATCCTCCAATGAAAGTGGAGAAAGAGCCTCTGGAGACTAGCAAGGCTTGTTAAGCTCACTAAGCCCGCCCCCAGTGACATACTTCCTCCAGCATGGCCACACCTTCTAAGATCTCCCAGAACAGTGCCACCAAGTGGAGACAAAATGTCTGAATACTTAAAGCCTATGGGGGACACTCTCATTCAAACCACCACAAGGTTTAATATAGGTGCTCTAGCCCAGGAAACAGGCCCCGCAGTCTCTTATTCTCTACACCTTGGCCAGTTGTAGCCTTCTGTGTGCATCACACTCTATTATACAAGGAAGCTTTGCTGGGGAGAGTTGAGGGATGTATTAGTATTCTCTGCCCCTTGTTTCCTGAACCTTAGGTGCAGAGGTTTCGTTTTAGATGTGTCACTTAGATGTGGGCATCTCTGGTACAAATTGTGTGTGTGTGTGTGTGTGTGTGTGTGTGTGTGTGTGTGTGTGTGTGTTTGGCTATGTTTACAGTGTCACTCAGGTTCCCTCCCATTGAGAGGGTTTTAAGTCCAAATAAATGGCTGTTGATTGCTGGGCATGGTGGTGCATGTCTTTAATCCCAGCCCTCTGAAGGCAGAGGCAGGTGGATTTCTGTGATTTCAAGGCCAGCCTGGTCTACATAGAGTGTTCCAAGACAGCTGGGACTACAGGGAGACCCTGTCTTGAAGAAAACAAAAATAAATAAATAAATAAATAAATAAATAAATAAATAGCTGTTGATTACGCCCTAGATAAAACTGCTAGTTTGTCATGCCCGTTAATTGTGATTATTAGGCCTTTCAGCTGGGTTGGTCCAATGATTGAATTCCTCACTTGGCAGCTTGCATAGTACCCTCCAAAATTATGAGAGCTAGTCTTATTCAAGAAGGAAGCTTCCAGTCAGTTCTACTTCCATCCCTCAAAGACCTGTGTCTGAAGTTTGTCCTGTCTTCAGCAATAAGGTCTTACCTTTAGGTTCTGGGAGGCAATGAAAGGATGTGGCAAAAATATACAACATTATTTTGGGAGTCTCTTGGACTACCCCAGCCACCAATTTAAAGGGAGGTTTCTCACATGCAGTCATGTTCAGATATTGTATGTGTATTTTTCAGTAGGATTTTGAGTTAATATATTTCCCTCTGGTTTTCACACCACCTAATCTCTCTCTCTCTCTCTCTCTCTCTCTCTCTCTCTCTCTCTCTCTCTCTCTCCTTTCTATCCTAACATAGTCATACTTTTGACTGACTTTAGTACTTTATCATTCTGTTTTCCTTTTCTAAGATCCCTGTAATTGGGACTGGAGAGATAACTCAATGGTTAAGAGGACAAAAGAATGATGCTAGTTCTTTGCAATTTAATGCCTTTTCAACAATAAAAATAAGTCGCTAATACACAGAACATCCAGGAAGCATATCCAAGTAATTATACTAAGTGAAAGAAAACAGACATAAAACATATATCATGCATGATATCATTAAAAACTGTAAAATAGTGACAACTAAACTACGCTGAGGGCTAACACACTGATGAAATTAGAGGCAGAACACAGAACAAGGAAATCCTGAGGTAAGTGATATATTCATTATTTTGATTATCATGGCAGTCTCATGGATGTGTTTCTATATGTCAAAACTTGTTACATTTTAAGTTTTGTGTATAATACATTTTATATAAAATATATCTCCATAAAATAACTTTTGAGATATTTTCCTGCAATATAAATAAACTTGGAAAAGATCTCACATCTTCTGACTTGTGGAGCCCCCCCCTCAAGCCAAATAGTTGATATGAAGTATCAGCTTCCTCAAACACCCCAAAAACATTCTTTAGTCCTTCCTTTAAGTTTTTCCAACCTCTAACCAGTGGCCTCATGGGACTTCTCTATGACCCATTAACAGAGAAAGTGAACATCAAGCTGTCTTTATGGATGGATTAGTGTAATAACCACACTGCTGGAAGTAAATCGTTGCTGCATTATGGGGACATTCAGAAGTCTTCAGAAACAATAATTAAGGAAATTCTCTTAACTGAAGGGAATTTCTAATGGACTCAGGAATGGATGCACTCTGAGTCACTAAGAATAAAGCAAGGAGATTAGTCACAAGATTAAAAAATGTGTGCATGTCATATATTGGTTTAGCAATGTGGAACCTGTAAGCTCAGTGATCATGCACAGGTGTCTGGTTGGGTACCGTGTTATGACACCCTTCTTATCTTGGCTAACTTATTTCAGAGCATCCAGCCCAGCATGCACACAACTGGAGTACTAGAGTGTATGAAGTTTGCGCACAGTTCAGATAGGGCTCTGGTTCTGTCCCATGCTGTCCAATGGAAGGATTGTAGATCAATCAGAGACAACTCCCCATGGGATAGAATCTTGTAATAGCTTTACTGTTGTATAAATTACTTTTCTCATAACTGTAATAAAATACCAAACAAGGTATTCATCATAGTGTAGGAGTGAGACCAGCTCCAGCCTGTGGCTATGGGATTGTGATCCTGAAGCTTGTTACATGGTGCCAGCTAGAAGCAGAGAACTTGGGTCCAAACCCCTAAGCCACACCCCCAGGGTCAAATTCCTTCACCTAGGCTCTATATCCCAAAGTTTCCACAGCAAAACAACACCACTTCTAATGATCCAGAGTTTTATATTTAACCCATCATAATCACTGCTATAGCATTTCTGCCAGTACCATGGATTTCAACATTGCTAATTTTAGCACTGCAGTTGACCATTACATTTAGCCTCATCCCACTCAGAGAAGATGTTGAACTGTGAAAGAATATGGACTCCTCTCAGAAGTCTCTGTTCTTAACACATCATCAATCTGCCCAAAGCGACAGGTTTGAATAAGCTAATGAAACTTTGCAGAAAGGACATTGTAAGAGAAGTCAAGATACATGCTCAGAGCCCTGGAGCAGGAACCAACCTGGAAACCTTCCATCTGTAAACTGCTTAAGGAGAAAAATCAATAAATGGTCCAACCCAGCTCTGAAACTAACAACCATAACAGCAAACAATGCAAGCCACTCCATTGGTGCTGTAGTGGCGCAGTTATCTAGGAGGTAACCAACAGCTATCTAATTGGACTTAAAGCCTTCTCAATAGAGGTGAACTCATGGATGGCATTGTAAACTAGTCCAAAGACACATGGTTGGAGAGTGCACAGATCCTGGAGAAAATCCTACCTCTGCCATATGTCTATCTAGACAAATGAAATTTCTTACCATATGTTATTTACAAACAAGCATACCATACACCATTCATCAAAGAAGCTTCATTTTTCAACAGATGGAGGCCACTGAGCAATCCCACAACTGGTCAGACACAGAGAATATACATCTGAGAGATTCCCAGTCCTAGGTGACACATCTACAGTTGAAGCCCTACCCCCTTAGGCTCATGAAACATAG
The DNA here is from genome assembly GCA_009823505.1 of Rhizomys pruinosus. Classification (NCBI taxonomy): domain Eukaryota; kingdom Metazoa; phylum Chordata; class Mammalia; order Rodentia; family Spalacidae; genus Rhizomys; species Rhizomys pruinosus. The sequence goes on along the minus strand of VZQC01003012.1, from coordinate 5,320,842 downwards.
TGGAACAGGGGTAGAGAGAAAACTAGTGCATCCCTCAGCTCTCACCAGTGAAGCTTCCTTATACAACAGTGACATCCACACAGAAGGCAACAACTGGCCAAATTTTAAAGAATAAGAGACTGAAGAGTCTGTCACCAGACAGGACTCTTAACCCACCACAGGGATCAGGGGCCATTGAGGAAGAGGGGGCAGGAAGGTGGTAAGATCCAGGGCTGGCTCATGAAAAAGGGAAGCAGAGGCTTTCAGCCACTGGAAAGTCACACATGTGAACTTGTGGCGATGATGGCATCTATCACAGGACCTATGTCAACTCAGTCAGAGAAGGGCTCAGGGTGGAGTGAGAGAAATGGGTGGAAGGCTAGCCCTAGACTGAGAATTATTGGAGACTTATTACCACTAGTTGAGGGAGAGTGTGCCTTACTTAAAATCTCTAGATAGGCAGACTAGACTCCAGTGGATGAATTTGCAATGAAAGACATCTAGGTACAAATGCTTGACTGGAATGGTGACTTAACATGTATGGTGACTACATGAGGTCCCACGGGGTGTAGGGAGGACATGGATGGGGAAGAGTGTCTAAATTTAATTGAGAACTGTTACCAAAAAAAAGTACAAAAGCTCAATAAAAAAATTATTAAAAGCTACAGTTTCCAGGAGTATAGGTTTCTAACTGAGCCACTTAAAATTTTTTCTACTCATCATTGGAGCTTTGGCTCAAGTAATTAGTTATCACCAAGTACCACTGTGGAACATAGTCATGGCAGATATGTTAGAAGCTGAGTCTCTGTCTGGGCCATTTTGTATACCTCTTTCTGCTAATAGATTATTCACTGTATTATAATCAATAGCATTAGATTTAAGACACACAGTGGGAAAAATAGCAATATGCCCAAGCACCAATGCAATGTAACATAATATCTTAATCCTCCTTTGCCAGGAGTTGATTGATAGAAATCTACTAACAATAATATCAATAAAGATTCAGATAATAACTGAGTAGATATCTATGTCATTCATGTTATGAAGAACACAGTCTAGTTTGGGTAAATACAAGGAGAATATGAAATCATTTCTTTTATTTATTTTGGTCTTTTCAAAACAGGGTCTCCATGTAGCCCCATCTGGCCTGGAACTTGCTCTGTAGACCAGGCCGGCCATGAACTCACAAAGATCCACTTGCCTCTGCCTCCCAAGTGCTAGGAAATCATTTCTTAAAGAAGTAAATGTCAACATGGGACCTGCTTTTGAAGGTGTATCTAAAGTATAATTTTTTGCATCAACATTTTTAATCTCACCCTAAATTCCTTATATGAAGAGCCTTGCTAACAAAAAAGGTTACATTTGGGGCTTTGTGTATAGTTGGATTATTATGGGCCAATATTAAATCAACAATAGATTTCTGCAATACTGCATTTGAAACACGTAAAATATTTCATCTAGAATAGTGATAGATGGTTTCACTGTGCCATATTAGGTGAAAAATTCTCTTGTACCTCATAGAAAATACACAAACAATAACAAAAATAGGTAAGCCAAAACTTCTCTCTGTACAAGCTTCACTCTCTCCAATACCACATATAAGATAAAAGGTCCGTTAATGTTATATTCCTCATTATCTGAAAACAACTGTGCTCTTATATTGTGAATACCTTAACAGGTTCTAGAACTAAGCTACCATCTATTTTCAGAGTTAAGAATTTTGGGTACATGGGTAGATGGTATGTATGTATATTTTAGAGTAATATAAGATCAAAGGAATGAGAAAAAGGCTGGTTTGCCATGACATTGTGTCTGACCACGGTATTTATTTTATGGGAGTGCTTCTTAGTATTTCTTGTGCAGGGCCACTTGAGCTTTTGTCCTAGCCTTTTCTAAACTACTACACAGTAGTAAAAAGTATCACGCTGGTGTAGTATCAACCTTTTTTAGATGCTTAACAACCATACTTAAGGCCCAAACCAGTTTGGCCAAGGATCTTAAGGGATAACTTTGTTCCTTGGGCTCAGAGGTCAACTAAATCCCAGGAGACTATGCATGGAGGCATCTCTTGAAATGTCCTGCAAATGTGAGTCACCAGTCTTCCTGTGCAGGGAGGTCTTGGAGATCCACTAATGGGAATTCAGCCAGTGTCTAGTCTACAAAGAGGAAAGTCTGCTCATGCTTCAAAAAGGGAAGCCTGGTCTAGCAAGACCTGAATTTGTCCTTGAGTGGATGGAACTGGTGATTGAAAAGCCAAAAGGATCCAGGGGCTTCCTCCCCACCCCCAAACCTAGGTGATCCTTGAGGACTAGATCCTCAACTGACCTTGAGAAAACAAAAACCTTGGTTAATCTGGGCTAACTCTGTGGCCTTAAACATCCAAAAGGAAATAACCAGAAATAAATAAATAGTAAGGCCTGAGAAATTGTACTTCGGGTATAAAACTTGAGATCTTAGTAAAAAGACAAAAAAAAAAAAAAAAAAAAAAAACCCACAGTTGTTTTGCCTATCTTACTGGCAAATGCAGCTACCCTGTGTCTGCCACTGGTTTTGCCATCCTTCAAAGACATGAGACACAGCTTTTCAGCCTTCCAATGTGGACTGAAGACTCAAGTCTCTCCAAGAATCCTCCAAACCTTCAGTGATAGATGGGGACTGCTGAGACATCCAGCTTGTGGGGTGAGCTACTACTGGGGTTTCAGCCTATTCAGAGTACAGACTGCCATTGTTGGACTACCCAGGCTGTATCATGGAGACCAGTACAGGAGGAACAAGACAAGATGAGGTGCTTACCGGACCTCATTTGGTGACCATGGGAAGGAAAAACTCTAGTGTGGAGCACAGGAGCAGGACTGATGGTGGTTTGGGATTTCCAAGGAGGAGGCTTCAAACATGACATCTTTCAACCTAATGAAAAAAAATCATAGGCTGAAGATGCTAAAACCTATGATATATGTGGCAAGCATATGTGCATATTTTGGAGTGATGCAAATTGAAAGGAATAACAACAACATCAACTACAACAACAAAAAGACTGGGTCAAAGAACTGACTGAAACAGTGAACTTCTGCATCAAGAATTTTGAGAGAGACTTAGAAAAAGATGAAACACATGTTTGGCAGAATGCATGAGCTCTGGTGGGGTTAGGGGGCAGGGAGGGGGCACGGGTCTAGATTTGATTTGAAAATACATATGAAATGCACAAAGCTTCAAGTAAAAAATTGGCTTTGAAAAAAGATAAAAGGTCCTCTTATAGATTAATTATGCGTGCTCTCATTCAGAATATTTTAAAATTGTCAAGTATCTCCCAAGATGTTTAAAATATCTTACTATATAAATAAAAAAAAATAAGGCAGCATAGAACTAGTTGGATATTTGACACTTCATTTTATAAGCTAAAGAATCAGTTTTGGCTTCCATGAATGTAGTTGCAATTCCAGTAGTTTCTCAAGATGTTCCTCAGATATTTTGACTATAATTTTACTTGGAACATGCTTCATTCTTAAAAATAGTTGCTCACAAATATAAGATGCTATCTAAAAGGAATGACACAGATAAGACATGCTTATGGAGCAAAGGGTGTCTGTCTCTGGGAATACAGGACCTGTTAGTCCAGGGAGATGAATTTTCTTCAGTTTTTTTTTTTTTCATCACATTTTTTTCAGTTGAACACCAAACTTTAGATCTATGTTTTCCATTTGAAAATTGGCAGGTGCAATGTTTGTATTGACAGAAAACAGAGTCACAAATGCCAAAAATCACTTTCCTTTAAATTTGCTTTCAAATTCTTATTTCTAACTGAAAATCAAGTTTTTTTTCTCTACTAATAAAATTGTCTTTATATCAAATGTCTGTATATATGAAATTGCTCACCTTAATTTGAGATTGTTGAAATTTGAGCTTCATATGGAATGAGGTTATAATTTGAGACAGTGTATTGACAAATTGGTGTTTACCTTAAAAACCCATGTTTAAGAGTGAGTTCCAGGACAGCTGGGACTACAGGGAGACCCTGTCTCGAAAAAAAAAAAAAAAAAAAAAAAAAAAAAAAAAAAAAAAAAAACCCATGTTTAGCTCACTTAAATGAGGGGTTAAGTGAAACACTGAAACCTCTACACAATAACATACAGAATGTTTTTCAAGATACAGGTCTAAGTAAGAGCACGTTAAACAGATCACCAGCTGCACAGGAGCTACCCTCCAAAATCAGCGAGTGAATCAAAGTGAAATGTGAAAGTTCTGGACAGTAAAACAAACGATTAACACAAGAAACAGCTGAGAGAAAGGGAGGAAATCTTGAGCAGCAACATTTCAGACAGGAGGCTAATAGCCATAGTTGACAAATGCAGAACCTAAATGCCATAGAAACAAAACTCTCAATGAATGGGGTACTTAAATTAACTGTTATGAAAAAAGAAATGTTGAAATCTGCATCTGCTTGGTTTGTCCTTGTTTCTTCTACAGCTCATGTATATAGTGTCTTCTGTAATTGGGTCTTACCATCTACTTCTGGGGGGTCACCAAGAGCAAACAACCATGATTGTTTGTGAGTCTATGTAGGGGAAACCAATACTTTCTGGGATGGGGAGAGTCAGTTTCTTTTAAGATAGAGACTCTGGGTATGCTAATCAGGCTCCAGTGGAAGGACCCACACCAAAGTCATTTGGGTACACAAATTTAACTCTATAGGTGTGTGTGTGTGTGTGTGTGTATGTGTCTGTGTGTAAATTGAAAACAGAACTACCATCAGGCTGGAATGGACATATACCAAAGACTCCACATTCTATCATGGAGATGTTTGCAGATCCCCCTTTGCTGATGCTCTATTCATGACAGCCAGGAAATGGAAACGACCTAAATGTCCATCAGCAAAACCAACAGAAGAATGAATAATGAAAATGTCCTGCAAATACACAATGGCATTTTATTCAACTGGAAAGAAAAATGAATCACGAAATTTTCAGGAAATGGATGGATCTGGAAAGTATAACATTAAGCAAGATTACTCTAAACTCAGATAGACAAAAACCACATGTTCTCTTCCACATGTGGATCCTAGCCTGTAATGAATACGTGTACATATGAAGGTGTGTAAAGATGGGAAACATAGAAAGGGGATCAAAAGAGGGCAAAATGGGGCCATGAGGAAGCAGAGGGAGTGAGTGGAGGATGCATGGGAGGTAAAAGAGGAATAAAGACATGAAAGATGGTGGGGGTGGAAGTGGCGTGAGCAGGAGGAGAATCCACTGAAAACACTGAGTGGGAGCTCCAGAGTAAAATTCCATACCTTGTATCACAATTAAAATTAAAATAAATATCTATTTAAATCCACTTAAAATGCTAAATAACTGTGATCCAGGTTTCATGCTCAAGATCTGGCAAAAGTTTTCTTTCTGAAACCATAAAAGACTTGATAAAATGTTAGAAATCATAAAATCTCCTCAACATTTGGTCTTAATTCAGCCATCATTCAGAAAGAAATGATGTTTCCAAAGTCAACATCACCCTTTTAAGGAATTCATGCAATTCTTGAAAATTTAATCCCTTGGTTTTTGTGAAATCATTTTTGGTGATGATTTATATGACATTATCCATTTTTAATGCTTTGCTGCATAAATTTTCTGGATATCCTCTGCAATGATATGTCATTAACCATGAATTTTGCCTACCATGGATGAAAAATCAGTTTAACACATTTCCACTGCATTGTGCAAATCTTTTTATTTAGTTGTGTCTTTTCATGTTACATAAGAAGTCCTTTATTTAGTGACCTTTATCACCATCGACACTAGAATAAACTGTAAATTGAGCACCAATTGTTTCTACATTAGTGTTTCCATCCAGCAGCAAAGCACAACATTTGAAACTAACAGCTTTAAGCTTCACATTTATTTTGATAGATTTCCCAGTTCTTCAGTTCAACTGGCTGTGAGGTGAGGTGGCAAACTGAGTTTAGAAATATCCTCCCTTTCTCCAAGGCACATTGTAACTGTCATACTGTCATACAGTGCTTAATAAGATGACATCAGTAAGTGGTTTTCATATTTTCTATGTAAACATTCTTCAAGATAATTAAGTTTTACAAAAGAACCAGTCTCACTTTGAACTTTAACATAATGTTATTGTTGAGAAAACAGAACTTTTTTTTTTCAGTTTTTCTATTTTGTTCTTTTGCTTCAACCCTTCATGTGCAGTGAATATTCTGGCATATTTTGCATTATAATGACTTAAAAGTATAGTCTTTGGAAAATTACACAAATTCTGTATAAATTCAGCAGAATGCCTTACTATATACCCGTGAAAAGAGTAGTCATCTGTCTGCTTTTCTTCAACAGTCTTCCTTCATCACAATTTCTTTTTGAGCTGTTTTGCTTTGAGACATTGTAGAAGGTGTGCTGACACGAATAGAAAAGGGACATGTGGAGTCACAAGTGGGAGAGGATCCTGGCTTTGGAGTCAGGCGCAGATACCATATTGTGGTCCTGAGCAGGGCAGGGCTCAGGACCAGCCCACCACAGCTCCAGGAAGGTAAACTCAGGGCATTGACCCACGGGTGCAGGACAATTGATTTGCTGAGTTGTGGCAAAGGGGGCCCAGTGACTGGCGGACCTAGACCTGACTCCTAAATCCTGCCAAAGTGTGGCTGCCCGGCTGGGTGGCCCCACCCCCACCCCGTAGTCACAAGTGGGAGGGGATCCTGGCTTTGGAGTCAGGCGCAGATGCCTTATTGTGGTCCTGAGCAGGGCAGGGCTCAGTACCAGCCCGCCACTGCTCCAGGAAGGTACCTGGGTGCGGGCTAAGTTAGGACCCCCCCCCCCCCCCCCCCCCCCCC
>VZQC01003012.1:5171410-5301898 GCA_009823505.1 Rhizomys pruinosus | reverse complement strand
AGTTTGTCTTCCATTGCTGTGACAAAACACTCTGACCGACACCAACTTGGGGAGGAAAGGGTTTATTCAGCTTACATCTCCTGGGTCACAGTTCATCACTTAGGGAGCCCAAGGCAGGAACTCAGGGCAGGAACCTGGAGGCAGGAGCTGAAGCACAGGCCATGGAGGAATGGTCTTCACTGGCTTGCTCCCCTGGCCCATGCCCAGCCGGCCCTCATATACCACACCCAACAACCTGCCCAGAGGTGGCACCAGTCATTGTGGGCTGGGCCCTCCCACATTGCCCAACAATCAAGAAATACTCCACAGACATGGCCACAGGCTAGTCCAATGGAGCCAATTCCCCAACTGAGGCTCCCTCAACCCAGGTCTGTCAATTTGACACTAAAGCTATCCAGCACGCCTGCCTTTTATTTTTTTCTGAGTCTTTTTAAAGATTTTCAAAGCAGAGGATTACTGTTTGGGGGAGAACTTTACTGTTTTAGATGGTTCTTTGTCCCAGTTCATCTGTTGCTGTTGTTCCCTCCAATATGTATTGCTTCAACATATGTATATATTTCTTTTATTTTCTTTCTTTTTTCTTTTTTTGGTCTTTTCAAGACAGGGTCTCCCTGTAGATGTCCTGGAACTCACTCTGTAGACCAGGCTGGCCTTGAACTCACAAAGATCCACCTTCCTCTGCCTCCCAAGTGCTGGGATTAAATGCATGCACCACCACACCTGGCTGCATATATTTCTGTCACACCCATACTAAAACTATGTCATTTCAAAATAAATGGTGCCATGCCTAGTGGCGCACACTTTTAATCCTAGCACTTGGGAGGCAGAGGCAGGTGGATCTCTGTGAGTCAAGGCCAGCCTGGTCTACAAAATGAGTTCCAGGCCAGCTGGGGCTATAGGAAGACCCTGTCTCAAAAAGTAAAAAAAAAAAAGAAAAGAAACTGTATATTATTTCCAAATCATATTTCAGAATTCACATTTTTCCCTTTTAAATTTATATTACTCTGAAATATACCTACATACCCTCCACCCACTTACCAAGATTATAAAGTCTGAAAATTAGTATTAGGTTAATTCTAGAGCCTCTTAAGGAATTCACATAATAAGAGCACAATTGCTTTCAGAAAAAGAGGAATATGACATTAATGTTGTTCAGTTTACCTTACAACTAGGTACTTGGTGCTAACATCTACAACTGAGGAATATCATTCCTTGTTGTTTTTTTCTCTGGGACTGTATTACTTCATTTAGCATAATATTTTCTTTTTCAAAAATAATTTTATTGATAATTTGTGTATTTCATACATAATCTTTCAGTCCAATTTAGACACATTCCCCTCTCCCTGCCCTCCACCCCATCCCAGTTCATTCCTTCTGTCATACATGTCTTGCATCTTTCTCTTAGAATTTCCGTGTTTTTCACTGCAGAGCCTTGTCATTTGGGCAGAATTTAACTGTATCAGTCAGTTCTTTGACCCAGTCTTTATGTTGTTGTTGTTCTTTCCCCTTTGTATTGCTCCAACATATGGCTATATAACCATCGCAGCCAGTCATATCATTCCTGGCTATATACCCCCAAGAATCATCCTACCACAAAGATATATGCACATCTATGTTTATTGCAGCTCTCTTCATAATAGTGAAGAGCTGGAACCAACCCAAATGCCCCTCAACCAATGAGTGGATAGAGAAAATGTGGTACATCTACACAATGGAGTTCTATGCAGCAGTAACAAAAAGATGACATCATGAACTCTGCAGGTAAATGGATGGAACTAGAAGACATTATGCTAAGTGAAGTAACACAGTCCCAGGAAAACAAACGACCGATTGTATCCCTCATCTGTGGATGCTAGCACCAAATACCTAGTAGTAAGGCAAACTGTATATATATTTTTTTCTTTTACCGGATAGTGTAATATCATCTGGTTCCATCCATTTACCTGCAAAGNTTTTTTTGTCTTTTCAAGACATGGTTTCCCTGTAGCCCCAGCTGTCCTGGAACTCACCTTGTAGACCAGGCTGGCCTTGAACTCACAAAGATCCGCCTGACTCTGCCTCCCAAATGCTAGGATTAAAGGCGTGCGCCACCACACCCGGCGATTCCATCTTTCTTTACCGATGCATAGAACTCCATTGTGTAGATGTACCACATTTTCTCTATCCGCTCGTTGGTTGAGGGGCATTTGGGTTGGTTCCAGAAGTTGAGATTTTTAAATGGATTTCCTATATATCCTTTGGCCATATACAAAAAAAGAAATGGCTCAGGGCTGGAGATATAGTTCAGATGTTAAGAGCCCTGGCTTCTCTTGCAGAGGACCCAGTTTTGATCCCCGCCACCCACATGATGGCTAACAATCATCCACAACTCCAGTTCCTGAGGACATGATACCCACTTTGGACCTCTGCAGACAATGTAGGACAACAGGTACACTTACATATATGTAAGCAATACATTAATACCTTTAAAATAAAAAATAATAAAATATTTTGTGTGTATTTTAACTGAATTTTTATGCATTTCATACAAAGCACTTTAATCATCCTTATACCACCTCCAGATCCAGACACCACCATGACCCCACACCAGATTTGATGCATTCTATCATATATATGAAGGCCTATTGAATTGTTAGTGTGCCCAGAATTTTAAAGTATTTTTTAAAAAGAAATGACTCAGCAGTGAAGAGCACCTGCTGTTCTTGTAGAGGAACAGGGTTAAGTTCCTACATGCTGCCTCACAGCTAACTCTAACTGCAGTTCCAGAGCATCTGATACTTCTGGCTTCTTGCTTCTGAGAGAATTAGTATGGGACACATATTCATATACAAGCAAACCCTCATACAACATAAAATAAAATGAAATAAATCTTACATAGAGTCAATATGAATAACAGTCTAAAGGCATATCTACATAGCTTTTGGTGGGCGTTTTTATTGCTAATGAGAATTGAGGTAAGAGGCAGGTGCGTATTAAATGCATCATAATTTCTAGTTCTTTATTTTCCTCATTTTCATTGTAGGCTACTTATAGCTGTTATATCTAATATCCAGGCTCTTCTTGGTAAGATCATCAGAAACACCCTAAAGAGAAATAAGTTAATCCATGCCAGAATAGAAGATGAACCTGTGCTATTTCTAAAGTCATGTTCGCTAAGTTACTAGATTGCTATCCCTCGGGGTAGACCCCCATATTTATGTATCGTAACATCTTTCTTAATTTAAAGCAACATTCTCCCTGACCCTCCTGATACAGTGGAAGTGGAAGTAGTGGAGGCTGGAAAAGTCTTATCATCAACTCTATAGTCATCAGTTTTACAGTCATGTGGAAAAGGATAACTATTCCTGTCTGCCAAAGATATTGAAAATCTTAAGGAGTTGGTGTGTCTTTAATTGAGAAATTAAAGCTCTATAATATTCTGGCATGTTTTGAATACATAATTCTCATTGTCCAAGAATATGATCATTAATTATGATTCTGAGTAGGAAGATAATGGAAGCAGTTCCTGGAGTTAGAAAATGATTTTCTTGCTGCTTCTGTGAATTGTGAGTTTGATTTGTAAGCTAATATAGGAATAATAGTTACCATAGTTATTTCAAGGCCAACTCATATAAGTAGGAGATGTGAATTAACATGGGAATAATTGATCCAAAGAAAACTATAAGTAGAATAGTGGAGATGGTTGGTGAGTTCAGGGAAATTAGTGCAGGGAAGCTTTAAATCAATATTTTAGTGGTTTGGATTCAATAGCTTGATTAGATGACCTTATTAAGATTTGTATAATAGGGGCTGGAGAGATAGTGGTTAAGAGCACTGACTGCTCTTGCAGAGGACCCGGCTTTGATCCCCAGCACCCGCATGGCAGCTTAGAACCATCTGTAACTCCAATTCCAGGAGAACTCCAGTTCCAGGGGAATCCGAGACCCTCTTCTGAATTCCATGGCATTGCACAACACAGGTGCACAAACCTACATGCAGACAGTACATTCATACAAATAAATAAATAAATAAATAAATAAATAAATAAATAAAATAAAGATACCACTGATTTCTATGGAATATCATAGAATAGAGATTTTAAAAAAAGAAGTGTTTCTTCGTTTCTTCTTACTCAAGAACTTAAAGGAAGGAAGAAACTTGTTACATACATATACTCATATTTTTGGAAAGCTAATCAGTTCCATTCATGTTCATGACTGTGTCTCATAATCAGGGGGAAAAGTAGTAAGAATAAAATTACCCCAGAGGCTTGGATTCCACAAGGCTTTCTGTGTATTCCTCAGAGGTAGCCCTTCTCTGCTGCAGGGCTAAATTTGCTGAAAATAAAATTCAGAAAACCCATTTTGTCATGCCTGGATTAAAGTTGAAGTAGAATTTCCAGATTGCAGAGTATCTCCTGTTACACTAGAAACATTTCTTTGGAAACGGTAGTGTCTTATTTGTTAGAAAAGATCCTCAAGACTCTAATCACCCAGAACAAATAAATTCAAAAGAATGTTGACACTGGAAGATGGTTCCACTACCAGATGAAGTTTCCTGTCCGCCCACATGGTATGTCTCTATCTCAGTATGGGAGTCTCCATTGCACTTCTTCTGATGCAATAATAATGGCTCTCTGTGAGGCTATTGCCATGCAAAACAATGCCTCTTTTCCTCCTGAACCCTCCTACCATATCTTTTCTTCTAATGCTAGAGTTCTAGACTCAATTTAAGTATGCTTCTAAAGAATGATACAGGGTATGACCCATTAGGAGGGACAATATACACTTCAGTCATGAGTTCCAATGTAAAAATCTATGACAAGCATAGGAATCTTGGAAGGAAAACCTGTGTCACACCTACTTCATCTATCTGTGCTCCCTAAGCAGAGACTGCATTACTATTACATTGTGACACTCTGTCCTCAACTGAATTGGTGTGTGATAGAGCCCACGCAGGTCCTAAAGAAACAAGGAAGTCACATTATTAGCTTTTTCACAAAGTATTTTGCCACAGCAACATAGAAGTAACTAATAAATGTATGGGTTATTTTGTAAAATATGTGTGTACCACCCCCAAATGGACAGCTTTGGGATGACACTGTTCCTGGAGAATGTCCCCAAGAGAAGTAACAAAGACAAATCCTCCCAGTGGGAAGAAGTATGGGCAACAGCTGTGGCTACACTGTGCTTGAAAGGTGAGGTGACCATATATGTGATTATATGATTCATAGGCTATGGCTGGTGATTTGGCTGGATGCTGAAGGATTGTGAATGAGTATGATTGAAAAACTGTTGACAAGGAATTTGGGGGAAGAGTTATGTGGGAGTATTAGGACATTTATATATCCCCAAATCCAACAAGATGTGACGTCTCATGAGAATGTTCAACAAAAGTGTTCTTCAACAGAGAATTTTTTTTAATAAGCAAGTGGATAAGATGGCACTGTCTCAGAAATCAATGAAATAGAAACAAAGAAAACAATACAAAAAAACCCAATGAATCCAAAAGCTGGTTCTTTGAAAAGATAAACAAAATAGACAGACCTATAGCCCAGTTACCCAAAAGAAAGAAAGAGCAACTCCAAATCAATAGCATTTGTGATGAAAGGGGAAACATCACAACAGACAAAGAAAAGATCCAGACAACCATATGAGAATACTTCAAAACCCTATACTCTACTAGATTTGAAAACCTAAGAGAAATGGATGAATATCTGAAATCCTGGGATTCGCCAAAGCTTAACCAAGAAGAGATGGACAGCTTAAACAAACCCATAATACTTGAGGAAATTGAAGATGTAATAAAAAGCCTCCCAACTAAAAAAAAAAGCCCAGGCCTAGATGGTTTCACAGCAGAATTCTATGAAACATTTAAAGAGGTCTTACAACCATTACTACTCAAACTTTTCAGAAGGATACAGACAGAGAGAAATATCCCAAATTCCTTCTGTGAAGCCAGCATCACTCTAATACCAAAACCAGGCAAAGACACAAACAAGAAAGAAAACTATAGACCCATATCATAAATGAACACAGATGTAAAATTTCTCAACAAAATACTTGCAAATTACGTACAGACCCACATCAAAAAGATCATCTATCATGACCAGGTTGGATTCATACCAGAGATGCAGGGATGGTTCAACATACATAAATCAATAAATATCATAAAATACTTAAAACTATAAAAATATTGAAATAAATCCAGCAACTGAAGTCAAGATCTGAGTTTTTATAAAATTACAAGTACGGAGCTTCCAGGCAATTCAGTGAAGGGAAATTTAAAATCACCAAATTTAAAAATAAGAAAACTACAAAGCTCTTCAAACAAGTAAGAGTTTAAAAAAATTACAATTGCAAGCATGATTCTCTACTGCAGTTGATAAACCCAGTGAAATGAATTCTTTTCTACAAGAACTGATATTATCAAAGCAGACTTCAGATAAAGTAAAAAATCTGAATAAACCAGTAACTGTGTAAGAAATGGAATTTCATAAAAGTGCTATTTTCTGAAATGCGATGAAGCTCAGGTGGTTTTAGTGAGATGTTCTCAAAAACTATTTTTCGTGCTATTTAAACTCTTACAAAGCATGGAAGAATTGGAAGCAGTTACACTTTGTGTTATTAAATTAGCTTGCTTTCTCTACAAGGACTCCCACACTCAGCCCTAAGCTGTTAGGATTTGTAATATACTGCCAGAACGATTGTTAAACCCATTCTCTATTCTCTTTTATATAAAAAAAGTCATTGAAGAGATTAAATTAAGTGTTTTGTAGTGGAGATCAGGTTCCACTTAGAGGGAAGAATGGAAGAATTTCCTCCAAACTGGAGACATGATAGAGATTATAATTCTCTAACTTAACTGAACTCTTTGTTCTGGCTTGGTATAAGAGTCAAAAAAGTTTCTGAGGAAAATGGTAGCCTGTAGAGCTTGGACTGAACAATTGGTACTTGCCTTCACATGAGGATCAGACAGAGATGACTAAGACAAGATGTTTTAGCCAGTGGCTTAGTAACTTGCAAGATTCTAGAAACTTTATAGTATCTTAGTTCTAGGAAAGAGACTCAAGAGTAACTGACATTGAATTTTCTGGCACCCTAGAAGCATATATAATTGGAACTGGAATTGATTTGAAGATAATAAAATGTTGATATTTCTTTCACAACTGAGTTTGCACATCAAAATTCATATTCATGCACATAGGTTTTAAAAATCCAAGACATTTCTGGTAAATTAAATCCAGGAGAATAATAAATAAATCAAGCATGGTTAATTCCACAATTATAAGAATAGTTAAATATTGAGAAATTACTCACAACAACTCATCATACTAATGATCAAATTAAAATTCTGACACTAGCTACTGAAAATAAATGTTAAAAATTCAATGTTTGTGACTTTTAGAAAATTGTTTACGGGACTGGAGAGATGGCTAGTGGTTAAGAGTGCTGACTGGGGGCTGGAGAGATGGCCTAGCGGTTAAGAGCACCGACTGCTCTTGCAGAGGAACCGGGTTCGATCCCCAGCACCCACATGGCGGCCGAGAGCCGTCTGAGACTCCAATTCCAGGAGAACTCCAGCTCCAGGGGGATCCGAGACCCTCTTCTGACCTCTGCGGCATTGCACGACACGGGTGCACAGACTTGCATGCAGACAGACATTCGTTAGCACATAAATAAATAAAAAAAAAAAAAAAAAAAAAAAAAAAAAAAAAAGTGCTGACTGCTCTTGCAGAGGACCCGGGTTTGATTCCCAGCACCCACATGGCAGAAAAAACATCTTAGGCCAGGCATGGTGGGGCATGCCTTTAATCCCAGCACTTGGGACACAGAGGCAGGCAGATCTTTGTGAGTTCAAGGCCAGCCTGGTCTACAGAGCGAGCTCCAGGCTAGCTGAGACTAAAAGGAGACTGTCTCAAAAAGACAAAAAAAAAAAAAAAAAAAAAAAAAAAAAAAAAGAAAAGAGAAAATTCTTGACTTAAAAAAGCTCCATTAAAATAAAATAAAGGGTGTCTTCCACTACCATATTAAGTATTATCAAATACTATCACAGTCCTTTCTCAGAAGCATTATGTCAAAACTAAACTTGAAAATGTATACTACAATGATAAATAGACCCAGAATCATGGAGATTGTTAACTGATTACATTAAAGTGAAGACAATGTATTTTTTTTTCACTTGAAGACTTACTGTCCCATAAAATTAAATGGTGAAAAATAGTAGAACAAAAATAAAATCAGGCTTATCTGACTCTGCTCCCAGTGCTTCCTTCAGGCAAAGCAAAGCTGTCTGTCTCTCTTGCTAAATTAATTCACTCTTTTTTTTTATTAAAGTTGATTTTTATTGAGCACACTTTATACCACATTTCTTAATCAAATTTAGACTCATCCCCCATCCATGCCCCCCTCACACCCTCCCCTCCGCCCACCAGAGCCCATGGATTCTGCCATGCATGTTAAGTCTTAGACCACAATCATGCAATGCTATTTTTTCTTTATTTACTCTACTCAAATTAGCATTTTCATTAGCGCTTGTGTTCAGGGTTGATACTGAAAAGGGTTAAGACCTAACATGGTAACAGTAGCAAAAAGCCCCTTACGGGAAAACTGGTCAATAAAACCTCTGTCCTGGATGAAGACCCAGCTTTCCAGATTTGTCAGGTCAATTGCCTGGTCACAGGATCGTCCCTGAGAAGAAGGGTTCATAATGGGGTAGCTAGTGCACAGATGAGATGGGGAACTTTTTCAGCCAGGAATCCTGCCCCCAATAGTGCAGTGCTAATAAACCAGGCCACTGATGAGCAGCTTCCTACAAGTCTCCCTGCTTTTTTCAGTTCTTCAGAGAAGCACAACTGACTTCTCCTTTGCCTCTCCGTATCTCTTTTCCAACTATGAGTTCCTTAGGGCTTTGTGCTGCCTCAGCAGTTGCAGTTTCTTTACATTCTCTAAGGCTTCCATCCTCTGCCCACCATGTGGCTGCTAGCAGCCCTGTGCCTGACCTCCATGCTGACGCTAAATCATCATAGGTTGTGGCCTTTTGTCCTTCTCCCTTTGATTCCCCTCCTAAGGGCAGCTGCTAAGGTTTAAAGCTTGTCTGCCCTGAGGATTTTTCTTTTGTTTTGTTTTGTTTTTGAGACAGGGTCTCCCAGTAGCTCTGGCTGTCCTGGAACTAGCTATGTAGACCAGGCTGGCCTTGATTTTTCTTTTAATTTTTTTTTATTTAATTTTATTTATTTCTGTATGTGTATGAATGTACTGTCTGCATGCAGGTCTGTGCACCCGTGTCGTGCAATGCCGCGGAGGTCAGAAGAGGGTCTCAGATTCCCCTGGAACTGGAGTTCTCCTGGAATTGGAGTTTCAGACGGTTTTTGGCCGCCATGTGGGTGCTGGGGATCAAGCCCAGGTCCTCTGTAAGAGCAGTCGGTGCTCCTAACCACTAGGCCATCTCTCCAGCCCCTGATTTTTCTTTTAAATCTAATAAATTTTCCTAAAGCTTCCATTTGAGTCCATTTTTTTTCCATTTGAGTCCATTTTTTTCCATTGGGTTTCATTTCTTGTGTGTGTGTGTGTGTGTGTGTGTGTGTGTGTGTGTGTGTGTTTGTGTGTGTGTGCTTTTATCGATGTTTTGTGTATTTCAGACATCGTTTTTCTGTTTTTTTTTTGTTTTTTTTTGTTTTTTGGTCTTTTCAAGACAGGGTTTCCATGTAGCCCCAGCTGTCCTGGAACTCACAACGTAGACCAGGCTGGCCTTGAACTCACAAAGATCCACCTGCCTCTGCCTCCCAAGTGCTAGGATTAAAGGTGTGCACCACCACACCCGGCTCAGACATCGTTTTTCAATTCAGTTCAGGCATATTCCCCTTTCCCTTCCCCCCATCCCACCCCAGATCATGCATTCTGCCATAACTGCCCTGCATCTTTCTCAGTCTTTTTTTTTTATGCTTAGGAATTATCATTTTCCTCTATTAATTTTATATTACTCTAAAAATATGGATAAATACCCTCCACCCATATATGGTAATTACAGAGTCGGAAAATAAGTGGTGGGTGGATTCTAGATACTGTTGAGAAATTCACATTATAACAACATAGTTGCTTTCAAATAAAAAGAAATATAACAATAGTGTCATTTGGCTTGCCTTTTGTCTGGGGGAATTGGTGTTAGCATCCACAAATGAGGGAAACCCTTCACTGTTTATCTTTCTGGGACTGTATTACTTCACTCAGCATAATGGCTTCAAGCTCCATCCATTTACCTGCAAAGTTCATAATGCCATCTTTCTTTACTGCTGAATAGTACTCCCTTGTGTAGATGTACCACATTTTTATCATCCACTCATCTGTTGAAGGGCATTTGGGTTGGTTCCAGCTCTTTGCCATTGTGAAGAGAGCTGCAATAAACATGGATGTTCATGTATCTCTGCGATAGGATGAGTCTTTTGGATTGAGTCCATTCTTAAATTCTTGGGTGAATGAGACCAAGATCCTTGAAAGGAGTCTCTCTTTCCCCCTCTATCCACAGGTCACATGCACCAGTCAGATGCAATCAGCACAATTCTTTGTCATGTTGCAATAACCATCCGAATCAGCCCTGGCCAATGGCGAAAATGCCACTGGGGTCTGGGAACCTCTAAGGTCATCTATCTGTACGGCCTTGACGCAGCTCTTTGCATCAGTTGACGAGCATCAGTCAGCCCAGACCTTCACCCAGAACTTCCCTTATCAGACACTGCAGAGTTCAAGCCCACAGTGTAGGTCTCACATGGGTCCAAAGTAGCTGTTTCCTCAGAATTATAGTTTATCAGGAGACAAAGATGTGTGGTAAGGAGGCAATCAATACTTCTTTAGATCATGAAACAGGTAGTCACTCCAGGGTCTCTGGGCAAGATTTTACAGCATGCTTTCTGGAGACAGGTGGGAATAACTATCTCGAAAGAAAGAAGCAGCGTGAAGCTAGCTGGAGACAGGAGGCAAGGGCTGATGGCCAAGGATCTTGTTTCTTGGCCACTAGTTCTTTTCCTGAAAATAACAAAGTTCACCCCCAAAACCTGAACCGATATGCTGTATAGATATCCAATAAAGGATTTAGCACAGTACATACACTAACTCAGTTTAGGATGGTGGCTCAGAAATTCTCAAGTGGCTATTTCAACATCTCTTGCTGGAGGCCAGGGTAAGCAATCTCAAGAGAAAATTAGCAGCAGAATAGAAATACAGCATCCAAACCAGAGGTTCATACCACAGTCTGAAGACTATGTCTACACCAGTGACCCTGTAGGGGATGCCAGATCATGCAGAGAAAGTAGGACCCTACTTCAGGACGATGCACACAGAAGTCAGACAGACTGAAGATAGGGTAGTTAAGGGAGTGATTGCAGACTCAGTGTCTCTGTAATGGCAAGGAGCTGAGTTTGCAGATCCCCAGTGGTGCATGTCACCTGCAAACTTGCTTCTGTCTCACTCTCCTCCAGCTCTGGAGAATGTCGTTCTTGTGTTTTACCTTGATAAAACATACCAAACAGTCACAGAAATCAAACACAGAACACACACAACATTCTAGGGAATATATCATAATCACAGTGACAAATTTCAAATGTAGAAACCTCCCCCAGGCCTGACGGAGGGGGTCCCTGGTCCTGACCGAGGAGGGGGCGAGTAGGTGGTGAAGTCAACATCACAGACTCTGGGAGTTGGGTGAAAAGCAGGGAAAATGCGAGCTCCTGCAAACTCATTTAATCAGGGATAAATAGGGATTTATATATGATCATCCTCTGCTTCTTCATGAACATATCGGGTACTGATCATTGACTCAGACCACTGACCCAGCTGTTGCTTCTGAGCACAGGTTGAGTCTGTTCAGTAGGCCAGGAGGTAAGCACGCTGCTGCGTAGGTGTGTGCATGCAGTGTTATGACTCTACATTTCCACCCCTTTGCTTTTAAAAAGAGCAACAAACATAGTGGTAGCCTGAGTGCATAGCTCAGACATCTTGGCCCCACCTCTAGCATTCCAACACTGACTGTGCCTGTCTTAGGTTGTCCTGATTACAGGATCTTATTCGTCTGATTAATCAGCCACTGAGGGAAAATGCTAGGAACATAGTGTCTGGGTGGGAGTAGAGGCATGGGGATTCACCCCCACGAGTCATGAATGGCAGAGAGCCAAACACAAAGAAGATATTTTCATGAATGCTCAAGCAGGTGTTCTCATCAGCACCAATAGTCATTCAGTCTTAAGGAAAACCCGAATATTTGATGGATTTGCAACAGGTATTGAAATTACAAATCATGCAACTGCAACACTTTAAGACAATCATACTTCAGCAACTGATCTAGAGGCTTATCTTTAGCATCTGGTGTTAATGTAACAGGGAAAGATAACAAAACAATGAATAATCACTTTGCAGCACAACTGAATCCCCTCCCCAAAGAAATTCCTGCCATTATTCCAACCCTTTTTTTTTTTAAGATTTAAAAAAAAAAAAGAACATAAGGTCAGTTGACACTATGAACAAAAAGCTCATGCTACAAAAAAAAAGTGACAATACATTAACTCAGGATCTCAAAGCTGAGTGTTCCAGCATTACTGTGTAAAGAGTTTTGCAATTTTGCAGTCAACAACTTTCTGAAAAGCCAGTGTCTCTCCAACCAGCATTGAATGCAGTTGAACTTCTAGACCTAGGTAACAAAATCATTCAAATAGATGGGTCACATGATGGTTTTTAGAAAAATGGTCACCATAAACACAAAACATAGTTACTGCCTTCAAATCTGGAAAAGGTTGGATCCCGTTCTTCTTGAATATTTTTTGAGGGCACCCACAGCAGCTTCCCAGAGGACTCTGGAAAGATATAAGCAAAGTCGCCACCCTTCGTTAACAGGGGGCTGGCTGGGTGAACTGGAGAGTGCAGCCGGTTCCACAGCTCACAGTTTCCATGAGCACTCGAAGTCCTCCGAGCCCTCTCAGGCATCCAGGGCCAATGACCACCAGCTCCGCAGGCACCATGGTCTGCATCTCTTGGAGCCCCTGGGTCTAAGATCTAGGCCTCGGCCGGCCTCTGGAGCCGGTCATAGAGGGATAGCCTGACACGCCAGCCCAGAGCACTCTCTGGCCGTGGGTTTGCTGGTGGCAGTGATTCCTGTCTCCTCACAGCCACAACCAGCAGCCAGCGACCATGCCTAGGAAGAAAGCCACCGCCAAGAAGCCCACAAGGTTTGCAACCATGGTGAGGAGGATGAAAACAAACGGGGCTCTAAGGGCAGCTGTCTGGGGCTCCTTAAAATGAGGAAGGAGTTTACTCATGAAGGCAGAGAGGGAAACTAAGACAAAAAGTGGGCCAGCGTTGACCCTGGCAGGGCCATAAGCACAGAGAACAGACATGGGCCTACCCACAGAAAACCACACCGGTTCATAAAAAGGCATTCTACACACGCCAGGAGGCCATAAGCCAGACCACAGCAGGGTTGTGTTTTATAAATGCTGGGGGGGGAGGGTGTCACAGACCGTGCTGGGGGCGCCAGCTGTAGGAACCTCCCCAGGGCCTGCCAGAGGGGTTCCAGGTCCTGGCCTAGAAGGGGAAATCAACATCACAGACTCCCAGACTTGGGCGAAAAGCAGGGAAAATGCAAGCTCCTGAAAACTCATTTAATCAGGGATAAATAGGGATTTATATGTGATCATCTTCTACAGGTGCTGATCGTTGGCTCAGACTACTGACTCAGCTGTTGCTTCCAAGCACAGTTTGTTAAGTCTGTTGGGAGGTGAGGAGGTAAGCACTCAGCTGTGCAGATGTATGCAAGCAATGTTATGACACTCTACATTCAAAGCCTTCACAGGTACACACGCACACACACACACGCACACACACACACACACACACACACACACACACTAATTCAATCAAAATAAATACATATAACTTAAAAAAATTTAAAAGAATCAAGTCACAAATGAAAATCAAAAGTAATCTTAAAAGGACTTTGGGGGGTTAGAGAGATAGCTCAGCTGTTAAGAGCACCAACTGCTCTTGCAGAGGAACTGGGTTCGATTCCCAGCACCCACATGGCAGGTAAGATCTGTCTTTAACTCCAGTTCCAGAGGAATCCAAAGCCCTCTTCTGACCTCTGCATCATTGCACGACACAGGTGCACCAACCTACCTGTAGACAGTACACTCATACACATAAAAATAAATAAATAGATAAATAAAAATTAAAAAGGACTTTTATATGCATTATGTTTCATTTACCAAAAAACACATTCAAATATCTCTTATAAAATAACTTCCCAATCACATGAACTACTAGCATGCAGAAATTGTCTCTTATAAAATAACTTCACAATCACATGAACTACTGGCATGCATAAATTCTCTGCAATCACATGAACTACTGGCATACAGAAATTGTCTCTTGGGCTTCCCAATGCTTCCCAAATTACTATGAAATCAAGACAGGTACCTGTTTATTGGAAGTGGGTGGGGTGTTGTTCAGTCCAATTAGATAATTAGAGTAGATGACTTTTCAAGATTCTTTCCAACTTCATGATTGTATTAGAAACCAAAAAGTCTTTAATTGCATTTATTCCATGGCTTCAATTAGCCCACTCATAATAAAATCTTTTTGTCAGAGAAAAATGCATCTATAACTTCTTGGCTGCAGCAAGTGTTTTCCATGAAATGCCATGGAAAAAAATAACTTTGAAGAAGAAAAACTGCTTCTAAAATTTGAATTGGGGGGGCTGGAGAGATGGCCTAGCGGTTAAGAGCACCGACTGCTCTTGCAGAGGACCCAGGTTCGATCCCCAGCACCCACATGGTGGCTAAGAACTGTCTGTAACTCCAATTCCAGGAGAAATCCAGTTCCAGGGGAATCCAAGACCCTCTTCTGACCTCTGCGGCATTGCACGACACGGGTGCACAAACCTACATGCAGACAGTACATTCATACACATACGAAAATAAATAAAATTTAAAAAAATCCTCAAGAGTCAAAAAAAAAACAAAAAAAAAATTTGAGTTGGAACAGATATGCAATACCTTTTCTACTTATGAAAAACATATATGATCTGACCTCAAAATAGCATCTTGACTTTGCAAAGATCATTCTGGATTAAACTTTAACAATGAATAAAGCCTGAGGCTATCAAACTTTTCCCAGTTCATTTACGTAGCTCTTTTTTTGATCCAGTTTTTTAACAGAAGGAAGATGCTTTGCTACAATCTGTCTCTACTTTCTGCAATACCCTCCTTACCACCTCCCAAGTTCCACTTAACATTCCACCTGTATTCAGTGCTTCTAATTCTATAAAGGAATGAAATGTGAGGTAGTGAGATGGCTTAGTGGCTAACAGCATTTGCTGCTCTTGTAGAGGACACAAGTTTAGTTTCCAGCTCTCATAGAAGATGGCTAAGAACTGCCTATATCTCCAGATATGGGGAATCTGAAAGGTCTGGCCACCGCAGGCACCTGCAGCCCTGTATGCATACCCATCCTCCCACACAAACACATACACATCATTAAAATAATTTTTATACAAATCTAAAATTTTTAAGTGCAAATTTCACACATAATAAATAGGTTTTTTATATTCACCATGGTAAGCTTCCTCCATCAAAAGAAATGAAGTACCCACTTTCCAACATGGTTTCCTAATGTCAATCATATAGACAGAAAAGGGTGTCAGATCCCCTGGACCTGGAGTTTGGATGGTTGTCAGCCACCATATGGGTGCTGGGAATCAAACCCGGATCTTCTTCAAGAATAGCCAGTGCTCTCTACCACTGAGCCATCTCTCCAGCCTAATTCCCAAATATATTATTAATGGAACTTACCCTAAAATACTTCTAGATGAGTTATGGACTTCATAACACATAAGCACTATGATCATACTAGATGAAAATTTTTTGGATTTCCAGAGGACACCTAACTCACTTAAGACTACATAGATAACAAATATTAGAAAATTCAAATCCAACAAAAATGAAGCCAGAACCCATGTGAGACAAAACTGAGTCTCTAAGCAAAATACACAGCTCATAGCATTGTCTTAGGTCATAGAGCTGTCTGTTGGGTTTGAGGAACAGTGTGTCATAGTCTATTAATCTGGCCATTTGCTAGCTCTGTATGTTTACTGTAAAGACTCTAGGGAAGTGTTCCCTTTCAGAGGAACATGGAACCATAACCACTGATACAAACATCGTTCCTCAGAATATTTATAGGACAGTTACAGGACCATTCAACTCATACTACAGAAGGTCCAATTTGATGTTTATTCAATATTCTGCAGTATTCTCAGAATGGACAAAAATAATATTTTACAAATAGGGTAAAGTGGAGTGAGAGCCCATTGGCATGTTTACATTTTGACAGGAGTACACTTTAGAGTGCTACATATACATATCTTTACTAGACATCTTTAGTTTAGTAGTCTTCAAATTTTTAAGTTATTTACTGCCTTTTGAGTTTTCTTTCTTCCTGTGATCCTAATACAGCACTCCTTTGCACTGAATAAACAATCTTGAAAATATTTGAAACAAAAAGCCTGTAAGACTTTTTCAACATCAAATGGTTATTATGAAACACTTGAAGGAGCCAACTACAAAAGAGTCAGAAACATAAGGATTAAATTTCCCTTGACATACACTTAAGTTATAAAATTAAGAAACAGTGATTGGCAAAACAGTTTTGGAAATTTTGTAACATTTGGAAAGGCATTCAAGATGTTTTGCAGAACTTGAAACAGGCTAGGTTCTTCCATTCACCATAAAAAGCATAATAAATGCGTACACACGGGAAAGGAAAGCATGCATTCACATGCATGTAAATTCATTTACTTTCTGAATTTTGCAATTTCAAGTGGAAAATTTGCACCTCAAGTTTCCCAGGGTTCACCACCTGGTGCCATTACTTAAATCATGCATCAATCAATGTGTGTGACGTTTTAAAATATGAAAAATAATAACTAATTCCCTCACAAATGCTATATTGTGACACCTGGAGGCTGATTTCCGCATACACACTTCCTCAGTGTGTAATAAACGTCATCTGTATGTTGGAATTCCAGCTTGCTATGTTCTAGAGCTTATCGCACGTTGTAGACTATACTTGTGGCACTCCAAAATCCCCTTTTTGTGGAACTCCTGAATCTGTTTTTGATGTTATTAATTTCTATAGTTAGTGCATTCGAAAATGGATGACCAAAGGTTTATTCTCTTGAATGTATCAGTTATCTGACATACTTACATCTTTCCTAGGCAGGTGGATATTTGTGAGTTCAAGGCCAGCCTGGTCTACAAAGTGAGTTCCAGGCCAGCTGGGGCTACAAGGAGACCCTGTCTCGAAAAGACCAAAAATAAATAAATAAATAAATAAATAAATAAATAAATAAATAAATAAAATGTTCTCAAATGAATGGTCTTTTGATTCTCATTCCCAGGCCAAACACACAATCAAATATCCAACAAACATTTAATAAACAAATGCTGAATTTTAAAAAGTAGAAATCACTGTGTCATACTTTATGGAAAAATAAATAAACACTCTATGCTCTGGTAATTGCCAACTTGAGCAAGCAGCCACATACCTTCCCCGAAGTCTAATCTGTATATTTAAACACTTCTGAGCTGTCTCTTCTTGCCATCTCCCACTAAATTGTCCCAAACTGAATCATTTCTCCTCTGCTATGCTGTCTTCAATCTGCTGAAATCGCATCACTATTGCCAGTGCAGCCCATGTGTGTGTTGGTTTCCATCCACACCCTAGGGCCAGCCAGTTGGCCTAATCTGGAAAACACTCTAAGGATGAGTTGTTGGCACTTATTTAAAAGACCACATTCCAGAAGTGATTGCCTCCAGTGATGCAACTATATCTATTTCTAAATAAGAACAGAAGTTGTGTGCACAGTGCACATTGGGGAAGATTTCCCTGATGAAATTAATGATACACAAGTTATTTAGAAGGGCTGGAACACATTCTGGGATGCTGAAGACCAGTAGTCAGTCATCTGCAGCTTTCAGAAGAGCACTCCTGGCTCACTTCCAGCCTCTCCTGGGATGATGGTTGGGCATGTTCCTCCACCCAGATGACTAGCTAACCCCACAACTAGAATGGCAGCAGACCCTCCTCAAGCAAACCCTCTATATGAGCCTCTGCCTGAGTCCCTAACTCTATTGTTTGCTATTACAAAACAGGTTTTGCATCTTTTTAAGTTTTTGGCCAATCTTTACCCATGAACGAAGCAGTATTCACTGGAGAATAATTCCTTTACCTTAGCAACAATATAAAGTAAAGGAAACCAGTAGTCCTGCATGAAATTAATGGATACTATAAATATTTACCAAAATAAGCTAATTGGATGTCAAGATGAATAAATATCAAATTTTGCTAACTTCTATATTCTTCTCTATTCAGGTTCCTGCTCTCTGGGTATATGGCTGTCAAGGTTCCTTGGATGTTCCATCTATCATAACTGGACACTGAGCCCCATGGTTTTCCCATAATCCATTTTCTCCACTCTTATTTCTTCATCCAGGCTTCCCCTGTGAATTATAACAACTGTGTCTTAAACTCTTTCTCTTGTGACCAAACTGACATGAATTTTAAAATCTGTAGATAGAAAATGACCTAACAGTGACTTAGTGTCCATGCAATGGTTTTTAACTTATAAAATTAATGTCCATTAGCCATAAATGCATGAGTGCATTCATACCAATGATTTTAGAAAATGGTCTGAAACTTTGCTAATGACTGTGAATGATGTATCTTTGTTCTTTCTCATTCCCTGTTTGCTATTAATAGCATATACTTAGCAGTCATAAAAAATAAACTAAATTCGGTGTTTTTACTATGCAGTCTATATGGTAAACCAATGCTTAACTGAAACCAAATTATGAAAAGTTTCCCTATCTTATTATAAAATCAAAAGAAGGAGGAGGAGATGAAGAAAGAAGAGGAGGTAGATAACATTGGAGAAGAGGAAGAGGAGGAGGAGTGTATTAGTCAGGGTTCTCTAAAGAAACAGAAGCAACAGGACAAATATATAGCTATATATGATTTATTGATTTGCTTACGTGACAGAGTTCAAGGAGTCCAACAGTAGCTGTGCCACACTGGAGAGGCTGAGAATCCAGGGAACTGCTCAGTCCACAAGGCTGGATGTCTCAGTAGTCCCAACCTGGTGCTGAAGGCCCGATGGATTCCAGGAGATCTGCAGGTTTCAGTACATGCTGGGGCCTGTAGGGTTGAACACAGCAGCAAGACAAACTCACCAGTGAGAGAGAGGCAAGCCACAGGAAAAAAGGGACCAGATCCCTCTGGGATGGCCTTTAATACTGCCTGCCAGCAGAAGGTAATGCCCACATTTGGGGTGGGCCATCCGGGTTGAGGTAATCCAATCCAAAGATACTTTTTCTCTTATTTGTTCATCCTTAGTCCAGTCAAGTTGACACCCAGGATTAACCATCACAAGGAGTGTAGTAGCCAGTATGCTGAGAATTACACATAAGCAGAGCTTGTCCCCCATCAACCTAACCTGCCCTAGGCAGGAGATACCATACAAGCAGCTGAGTTGCAGACCTGGGCCAATCACAAGGCGACAGACACTGAACTAAGAGGAGGGCAGGAATGCGAACAGTAAGTAGACCCTAACCCTGCCCCCAATAAACGAGTCCACGACAGCTCACCCTCTGTCTGTGTTCACCCAATTCCCAGGGTCTATGTCTTGATTCTGCACCTCTCACCCCCTTGTTCACAGTAGGACCACAAAATTCCCCAGCAGGCCAGATGTCTACATCTGGCACCCAACGTGGTTTTCCGATCCCCAGTGCTGGTGAGGCACCCCCTTCCTTGATTGGTGAATAGGCCCCCTTTGTGTTCTTTGTTTTTCCGCCAGCATTAGGGTGAGTGGGTGAGCACCTGGCTCCCACCCCCCCAACCTGCCTCTTCTCTCTACTTTAGTTCTCTGCGTGTTTGCCCTTGGCTAGGGACATAGATTCCTGTGCCACTGCTTTGCTGGTTCTTCCCTCTAACACTTAACTTCCATTCCCATTTCCTGCCCTCATGGGGAACATCCCTCCCCATGTTTGGGAGCCACAGACAGCTGCCACAGACAGCTCACCTCTCCTCCAGACATGTGGCCTTAAAGTGAAACCTTGGGATTTGGATTTATCTGGGAGGAGGCTGTTTGCATTGCCCCTCCTCAACATAATTGCAAGCCTTAATGGCTCCTCAGCAGAGGATGTTCTGCATGAACATAACTCAGCCTGCCACAAGAACACCGAGGAGAAGTTGGCCCTGCCCTGTGTCCCTGATTTTCACCAGGGCGAGGAAGTTTCCCCCCAAAAAAAACTCCCTTCAGCTGCCCATGCTAGGGATATTCATTTGTCCCCCACCAATATACCCTTGGAGGGGGGGGGCCCAGGAAGCTCTCTCCCACCAGAGGGATTAGAGACATCTCCTTTGGCTGGCTGTGTCTTTTGGGTAAGAAAGAGCTCAATTCTTTTTTTTTTCTTTTTTTCTTTTGGTTTTGTTTAATCTCAAGTTTCTGGTCTGGGGTACTCGGTTAGGAGAAACTGGATGTAGTATTGCTCCTTGAGTGCAGAGATGGGGGTCACCCTAACTCTCCACTGGTAAAGTGCAAACATGAGGTTCACCTCTGGGCAAAGGGTCTGGATTTTTGGTTCCGAGACTGACAGGGCATCAGCTGCATGCATGCAGTGTTTCCTCTATTCATCTATGTCTTGTGTTTATGGTAACTGTTCTTCCGTGTGTTTAAGCATGCATCTAAGTTTGTGTGTCTGTTCATAATTTGGTCATTATAATTGTCTAATGTTGGTTTTGTCAAACAAAGTGGCCACTTCAAGTTTCAATCCTTTATGTGCACAGAATCATTCATTTTGGCATGCCAGACTAGATATGCACATGCAAACTTTAAAAATTGATACTTAAAAATGCATTTAAAGGCCTAAAATTTGGTTTGTGTCTGCTTTCAAAGGGGATTGTGTGAGGTATCTTGCTTGCTTTGGAATTATCTACCCTTTTTTGAGACTTCTGCAGGCCAGATTCTCTGGGTCGATATATCCCTGATTTAACATTAACTAGCCTTCAGGACTGGGAATGAATTCTTGGACTGGGTGTGGTGGTACATACCTTTAATCCCAGTCCTTGGAAGGCTGAGCTGGGCAGTTATTTGTGAGATCAAGGTCAGCCCATCTGGTCTTCACTATGCCTATCTCAAAGGACCAAAGATAATCTGCCTCTTACTAGCTAGTAAAATTTGCATCAGCATTTAATCAGGAATCCTGGTCTGGCTTGGGAGGAGGTCTTTAGAGCTTAGGGAATTCCTGAGCTCTCTGGAGTGCCCACGTGGTAAACTTTCGGTCTCTGCTAGAGACCCACTTTGAGGTCTGACACCTGGATCAGTTGGTGTACTACATGGCTTCCAAGGGTGGGAGAGGGCAGCCTGGGATAGCTAATAGGCTTTATTGTGTTTCTTATCTGTCCCCCCATCCCCCTTCCTCCTCATAGAAAGCAGACCTGCCACCCTGGGTTTGAACTGCTGTCCTGCCAGTCTGGCTACTCCTGGAAATTCCCCAGCCAGGTGTGGTGGGCCACACCTTTAATCCTAGCATTCCTTTAATCCTAGCACAGCCAAGGTTTCTAGGTGTAAAGATCATTACTGTAGCCCTGTTTAACTAACTTAATCCTTACCCTAGCTCCATCTTATGCATAAGGAAACTGAGGCTCAGAGAAATTTTAATAACTTTCTCAAAATCACAGCTAGTTGTAATAAAGAGTTACGGCCCTATATTTAGACCATACAGGTTTGAATCTCAAATAGAAAAGAACATGAATACAATGTGACAATATATTTGAAAGTTGAGGGGTACATGCCGGTGCGTGACTCTTCATAGGACACAGGAGGGATTCCACCATGATATGTGTGATATATGTGGAAGAGGGAACCACAGTTGGAGAATTTTCTCTATGGAACTGGCCTGAGGACATGTCTCTAAGGCATTTTCTTCATTGTTGAGTCATGTGGGAGGCCCAGCCCGCTGTGGGAGGTGCCACCCCTGGACAGGTAGTCCTGGAAAAAAAAAAAAAAAAAAAAAGATCATTACTGTAGAATTTCTGAGTCAGAAACAAATAACTGACCCAATTTAATCCTAAATTGAAAATAGGAAAATTTACCTCACAGCTAGATGACCTCAGTACTGTATAAGTTGTGAAGATTAAAGTGTTGTTATGTTGAGTGTTATAAACACAAGGGTCATATTTTACTATGATTAAGTTTTCATCTCTAATTTAGAGTTTTCATCAAGGTGCTGAAGTTTGGGGTTTGAAACTAGTTAAACATATTTGTTTTATGGAGCTGTTTAAATGAATAGGCTTGCATCTAATGCTAATGATTTACTTGATATCAAGTTGATTCACAAGTAAACTGTCATGTGAGCTAAAACTGTTAAACATTCCCTTTTTATTATTCTTAGAAGATTCACTGGTTTCTTTTCATAAGCAAAAAGTACCTCTTCTAAAAAGTGCACTTTGCAGACGTTTCACTCCTTTTCCATTGAGTTTGAGTTAGGAGCCATTACCACATAGCAGATCAGTATTAACATACAGCTGATTCACCAGGAGAACAGAGTCTGACCATGGGGCTCTCCATGTGGATGCTGGTCACAATGACTGATGGAGAAGTTATTTTTTGTGGCATTGACGTGGCAACCTCAGAGACACGTAAAGACTGAATTAAATTTTAAGCTAACGTGAAATCTTGGCAGAGAATATTTTAATAAATAAATGCCTTAAAAGTATTTAAAATAATCTTCCATATTCCAAAATGTAAAATGTAACATGACAGATTTTATGTGCCTGACTTCGTGTCTGGGAAGGAAGGGTAGACTTTAGGCCTTTTGCAGTCTGCTGTTAAGGCCAGACAGGGTTATTTGAATCCTCATAGACATA
Source organism: Rhizomys pruinosus (assembly GCA_009823505.1). Taxonomy (NCBI): domain Eukaryota; kingdom Metazoa; phylum Chordata; class Mammalia; order Rodentia; family Spalacidae; genus Rhizomys; species Rhizomys pruinosus. The sequence goes on along the minus strand of VZQC01003012.1, from coordinate 5,278,955 downwards.
GTCTTTGGCCCAGAAGGAAAGTTTTAAAAAGCTGTTGTGTGAAGCTGTTTGTCATCGACCGTTTGCATCCCTGCCATAAAGCAAGCAGCATGGTTGCCTGGGCAGATATAGAGGGTGTTTAGTCCTGAGATGTTTGAAACTAAGAGCTCAATTTTTATTGAGAATTTCTGTGATTTTTCAAACCATTGTATTTTAGATAACCGTCCCATCTCATTACATGGAAAATAAATATTAATTACTTATTAAATCTGAACAATTAAGGGTTAATCTGCTTATAAATGCTATGTCTCAAGGTACTAAAATGATATAAAAAGTGGAAAATGTTAAAAAGATATTTTTATTAAGGATTTATGTGAAGATGATGACAAAAGTCTATGCAAGTGATAAAAGTCTGAGGAGGTTTGTTGTGACAGGTAAAAAGGAAACTATATAAATAACGTTAAATTTGTAAGGTTCAGTCAAAGTTCAATTTGTAAGGTTCAGTCTAGTTTAAAAGTCAAAATGTATGTCTAGTCAAGGTTTAAGAGTGTTTGGTTTTTGTCCAAGCTTTATATGCATATCACAGGGCACTTCAAGGTTTAGTAAAATCATAAGATTCCTGTATTAAGTTAAATTGGTATAAACACTCAAGCTTGTTTACTAGTGGCCTGAATAGGATAGTGAATATACAGAGTTGTGAATTTTCAGTCCTCTCCTGGCATGAACCTGACTCCCTGTTACAGGTTTGGATTAAATGGGCACAGGCAAATGGTGGGTTACCTATGGCTACTGAAAAAATGTACTTTATGTTTCTTGAAAGAGTTGCTTTTGATATTTCCTATAACCTAACCAGATAATTTGACTGAAAAAGCTAAATTCTATCTTCCTGAATCAACTGCATGGAGTCCAAACGAAGACATTTTGGATGGACTTGGTAATACTTATCAGTTTATTTCCTGTCTTCTGGTATGTGTTACAACTCCTGTCTTTCTGGGAAAACTATAAATCAGGATAAAGGGTCTGAAAAAGAAAAATATATTTCCCATTTGTAGTAATTGTAGTGAACAATTTTACATATAAAATAAGCCAGAAATTGTTTAATTCGATCTTGTGGGTTATGCCTGTTTAACGTATGGTGTTAAGTCCCTCCTCCAGTCAGTATTATATAAGCTCCTTGAACTTTTGTCCAAGACTTATCTAGCATATTATACAGTAATGAAAGGTGTTAGGCTGGTGTAACTTAGCCTTTCTATATGTATAATGACCATACTTAAATGCCCATACCAATTTGGCTGAGGGGCCTAAGGAACAACTTTTTTCCTTGTCCTCTGAGGTCATCCAGTCCTGGGGGCATCTCCTGAAATGTACTGTAATTGTAAGTCACCAATCCTCCTGGGCAGGGAACTCTTGGAGTTCCACTAGCCAGTGTCCAATCTGTAAAGAGGAAAGTCTCTTCATGCTTCAAAAAGTGAAGCCTGGTGTAGCAAGACCTGACTTTGTCCTCACGTGGATGGAACTGGTAAATGAAAAGCCGAGAGGAGCCAGAGGCCTTTCCCCCAAAATCTGAGTGGCCCCTGAGGACCAGATTCTCAACTGAGCTTGAGAAAACAAAAGTTGGTTAATCTGGGCTAACTGTATGTACAAAGAGGAAAGTATAACCAAAAGATAAGTAATCATTATATTTCCTTTAAAGTCTGAAAGACTGTGCCTCCAAACACTAGATTTTAAGTCATTTAAAGTCATATGAGATCTGTTGTTATCAAGTAATAGTTTCCTCTTTTTGTTTAAGCAGTTACCCAAGGGAAAACTCACACCTTGACTAGCTAAAATTCCTAAAAAGCAGATGCTGAGTCCAGAAACCATGGACAAATGAGCAAAAGGAGAAGCCCAATTATGGAAGCTTCAGAACCCCTGATTGAGAAATTCTAATGGACTTTTAAGTTGGACATTTAATTCACCCTGTTCCTCTCTTGGTTCCCTGCCTAGAAAATGTACCTAGCTACTTTTTCCTTCACAGGCACTAGTTATGGATTTTGCTCTCTCTGTAACTATACTTTTGGGGGTCTTTTAGATAGATCCACTGAGCAGGGGTACCCCAGTCACCACCTCCTATACCCCTTTTCAGCAAAGAAGAAGTCAGAGCAGTCAGCACCCTGATTCCCTCTTGACAATTGGGGTAAGCTCCTCAGAGGGTCATGTGATAAAAGTAGGAGCTAAAATTTGGCTAGGCAGTTTAGGGTCAAGACCCCCCAAAAGAGCCAGTTTCATTCTCATCTGAGAGCTGAGGACTTTCTGGATCTGCCAGTGGACTTCTGGTTGCTGTGACTCGTGGCTCATACATCCTTAACTCCCTTGTCAGATTTATTGACCAGTAGGTAAGTTCCATTAAAATCATGGTGCTAAGGACTCTATATAACCCCCCTAGCAGAGATCATTCCTTCTTGGAGACACCATCTATGGTTCACTCTTGTGAACTTCCTTCAAGGATTTGAAGGACACATAATGAGAGGGAGAGATGAGTTGTGACCTCAGATTTTCCTCATTCTACCTGACTCCCTACCAAGTCCTCAATATTACATAGCTACATCGTGAACTTGGTGACATTATTAAAGGCCCCTAGTCAAAACAGTTTATTAACTACATCTTGACCCTTGGTTCTCAAATTATCTCCCTTAACTCTACCCACCCCGAGGTCATAGCCTTTAATAGTAGCTTTGTTTCACAGGTGTTGTCTTAACCTAAAGTCTATTTTTTATCCTGCTACGTTGGTCACCTGGGGCATCCTCTATCTGCTGGCCCTTCTCTTCCTTTTGCTCTTCAGGTTTCTGTTTTCATTTTGCCCACAGCCAATGCCAGCTCAACAAAACAACAGCCCAGGTCCTCTCAGCAATGGTCAAAAAGGACTCTGCATGTGCCCATCCCAATGAGGTGATTCACATCTGGCTCTCATCAATCCACAATTCACATTCATGGGAATGAGATTGTCTCCCCCTCTGTGGTACGGCTCCTGGCCTCTTCCCTCGGTGGCTGGCTAGTCAAAGATGGTTAAGACTCTGTAAAATCAGGGCAACCTAAGACAGATGCAGTCAAATGCCAGAATCCCAGAGGTGGGGTCCACAAGGTTCGGGCATAGCACCCGAGCTCCCACTGATCCTCTGCTCATGCAAAATTAAATACAAAGTGTGGAAATGTAGTAGCCTGTACGCTGAGAATTACTCATGAGCAGAGCTTGTCCCTCTTTAACCTAACCTGCCCTAGACAGGCGAGAACATACAAGCAGCTGAGTTGCAGACCTGGGCCAATCACAAGGCGACACAACACTGCACTAAGAGAAGAGCAGGAATGCGAACAGGACATAGACCCTAACCCTGCCCCCAATAAACGAATCCACAACAGCTCACCCTCTGTCTGCATTCACCTGATTCCCAGAGTCTGTGTCTTGACTCTGCTGTTCCTCTCACCCCTTTGTTCAGGGTCAGAACATGAAATTCCCCAGCAGGCCTGGGGGATTGTCTACAGAGGAGAAGGAGGGGAGGAGGAGGAGGAAGAGGAGAGGAGGAGGAGAAGGAAGGGAAGAGGAGGAGGAGGAGGAGGAGGAGGAGGAGGAGGAGAAGGAGGAGGAGGAGGAGAAGGAGGAGGAAGAGGAGGAATACTAGAAAGATATAAAAACAGGTAAGAAGCCAGGCATGGTGGCACATGCCTTTAATCCCAGCACGTGGGAGGCAGAGGCAGGAGGATCTCTGTGAGTTCAAGACCAGCCTGGTCTACATAGTGAGCTCCAGGCCATCTGGGACTAAAAGGAGACCTTGTCTCAATAAGACCAAAAAAAAAAAAAAAAAAAAAAAAAAAAAAAAACCAAAGTTTTTTTTTTTTTTTTTTTTTTTTTTTTTTTTTTTTTTTTTTTTTTTTTTTTTTTTTTTTCTTTTAAATTTCCCATGCATCTGTATGTTTATACTAACCTGAGACTGTTTTTAAATCTTCCTTAGTAGTCCCATGGCCTGTGTGGTATCCTCCATGCATTGGAGCAGAGTATGCTACTGTGTTTCCTGTTCTAACACCCAGTGGATCACTACATCAAGTAGGCTATGAACCATATATGCAAGTAAATATCTACAGCTTGTGCCATGTAGTAGACAAACTGCATTCCCAGGAGGAACAGTACAGGACCGTCTGGATATCTCCTTACAAAACATATGTTACATGTCTCTGAGAACTGAAGCAATTTCAAAGCAGTTATAAACTCGATTGCACTGAATTGTACTAGAGCAAGTATTTTGGGGTTAAACGAATTACTGATTATTCTACAAAAAATAGTTTTAAGAAAAATATTTTTAAATAGATATACTGATAAGAGAGAATGTTATAATTCCCCTTAAATGATTTCTTCCCTGTGATCATGATATAAATGCAACATTCCAGAACTTCAAATAGACAATTAGCAAAAAATAATTTTCATGCTGTATTGGCAGCTGTAGATGCTTGTTCTGTAAAACTAAGTACTCTTGTACTTTTATCAGTTATTCTTTATAATTTACCTCATGAGTTGTTTCACCAAACCATCAACTCCCAATGACAACTATACTTTATAGATGACAGCTTCTTGTTAAAAGGCATGGTTATGAAGATATTGAACCAAAGTAGGAACTGTAGGCTGATGATGCCTGTTTTCTAATCCCAGGCAGTGATACTGTGACAATACAAGGTCTTCACCGGGGGGCTTGGGAGCTTTAAAAAACCCAGAGCAGTTGCACACATGAATTACCAGCAAAGGTAACAGTATTCGCAAGACCTTCACAACTTCAGCCAGACAAAACCTCAGCATGGCAGGGGATTGGACACAAAGTCCTATTGGTGGCTGTGGAGCTATGGACAGCTGAGCTTCTACTGGAGGGAGAGTCGGTTTGCTTTAAAGGTGTGTTCCCTGGTAAGTAGGTCATGGACCAGCAGATGGCCCCACACCCAAGAGTTTATGGGTAACACAAAGTGGACTCTCTGACATTTTACAAATATTTTTGAGAATTTCATACTTTAGTACAATATTTATGTAATTTCCAAACCAAACCATCTTCTACCCTCTATTGCTTCCTCTGTCTCCACACTCATTTCCAAACCCCAAAAAGAGGACAGGAAGCTGGGTGTGTAAAGAGGTACTGATGGATCTGGAAGGAAATGGAAGAGTAGAGTTGAATATGTTTCTAATAGTCTGTATGAAATCAACAAATAACTATTACTATACTGTTTTTTTTTAAAGTTGTAATCAAAAGCCAAGTGTGGTAGTGTATATTTGTCATCCCGATGCACAGGAGCCTCCTGAGGGACAACAATCATAATTCAAAGCCACCTAGGATACACAGCTCCAACTTGCTACAAAAAATAAGTTTATGATCAAACATGGAAGATGGTATTTATAGATATGATCTTACTATAATGATGAAAGTAGTGCCTACTATTATGGAGATAAATAAAAAAATCCCAGGAATAAGCCAGGGTGTTGATGAACACCTTTATTACCAGCACTCAGGAGACAGAGGAAAGGCAGAACTCTGTGAGTTCAAGGCGAGCCAGTTCTACACAGTGAATTCCAGGCCAGCTGAGGCTACAGGGAGAACTTGTCTCAAAAAGACCAAACAGAAAATTCCCAGAAATGCCCTAGATAGGCTTTGTAGACAAAGTGACATTCATGGCCACCACTGCAGGAGAGTAGAGGTAAATTAACATTTTATTAATTCTTAAATAATTAATATGTAGTACATTAGGTAAATCTATAAAGAATTGAGTTACTGAATAGTACAATTCTATGACTTAATATAATAGAGTTTTTCTGTGTTTATGGGAGAAACTTGTTTGGGGGTTTATGGTGGCCTCTGTTGAGAACATCAGTCCAATGTATAGCCTGGATCTTCATGGCATCCAGAAGCACTGGCAAGAAAACGAAGAGACTAGGAAAGCAGTCTGACTTTAAAATGTCACTTCCTTTCACATTTCATTAGGCCATTCATCAATCACAAAGACTTAAAAAAATATTTTAGTCCAATGGAAGTTCAATAGATTTTTAGTTTTCCAGGGTTATTGGAAACCACGTTCCCTTAAATATCTTTTTTTATTTTATTTATTTTTGTATGTGTATGAATCTACTGTCTGCATGTAGGTCTGTGTACCCGAGTCATGCAATGTCAAGGAGGTCAGAAGAGGGTGTCGGATTCCCCTGGAACTGGAGCCAAAGAGGGTTCTCAGCTGCCATGTGGTTGCTGGGGTTCAAACCCGGGTCCTCTGCAAGAGCAGTCGGTGGTGCTCTTAACCACTAGGCCATCTCTCCAGCCCCAAACATCTTTAAATAAAGCATTTAACTGGTCTTTGAAACCTTGAATAAACTGACCAGTTAGATTATGGCCAATCTAGAATAAGAGTGTTTGAATATTTTGTGACTTTTTATGTTTATGTATCTCAGCAGTTTCACTACATGTGTTGTTTTTTAAAGGCCTCTCAAGTCTAATTTGTCTTCCTCAAATACTCTTAGGTTTGTCTGTCACCTTGAGCCTGTCAATCTACCTGGTGACACAATCTTAAAGGACACTGACTCCCCTCTCCTTGCAGCTATCAATTGTGAATGGCTCCGCAGCTAGGACTGGGACTTCCTGCTTGTGTGCTGTCTGACTTGACCTTGAGAGATCTGGGGAATGCTGACACAAGCACTGTGGGTTCCTGTTTGTCTCTACCCTATTGTGTCCCCACAGCAGGGATTCCAATTTGTCTTCCAAACCTCTGACTCTTACAATCTTTCTGTTCCCTCTGCTGCATTGATCCTTGTGCTTTGGTGGAGAGGGTGTATGATATAGACATCCCATTTAGGGTCCAGCACTTCATGATGACCAGTTATTGGTCTCTACAGCCATCTGCTGCAAGAAGAAGCTTCTCTGGTGAAGCCTGAGAAACTCACTAACTTATGGGGTGTAACAATAATCCATTAGGAATTGCCTTAATATTATGTCCATTTAGCAGACTAATAGTAGTAATATATTCCATATGCCCTGTGAACTGTCTACCCACTGGTTCTTGACCCTGAGACTGGTGCCAGGTATGAGCTCCATCTTCTGAAGTGAGACTTAAATCCAACCACAAAATGTTTGGTTTCTCCCATAACAGCCATGCCACCACTGCACCCACAAGGTTGACAGTAGATAAGGCTGATGATTACTTTTGTCTTCTGGTAACAAAATTATGAAAGCTAGGCAGTAGAGAGGAAGTTCCAATTTCAGTACCAGCTTGAATTCTCCTTATTTGTTCTACAACTCTCATATGCAAGGTCTGCAGAAATAGGGTCTTAACATCAATTTCTGGATGGCAACCAAGAGAAATTTCAATAACCAATATTGCTTTAGGGTCTATAGGACACCCCTACTCAACAATTCCAAAGGGGGGGGGCAGTCCATTCTTCACATTGGGTGTTTTATTTGTGAGCTTGTAGTTTCTACTTGGGTACTGTTCCCCAATTATATGATAACTTGACTTAGATTCTCTCTCTCTCTCTCTCTCTCTCTCTCTCTCTCTCTCTCTCACACACACACCCACACCCACACACATGCTCTTTCTCCATGTATATATGAAGAACTTTGCATAGTCATAGATTTATCTACAACTTTTTAAAAATACTTTATTTTTATATTATATATTACATTGTTAAAGCCATGTCTATCAATGCAAAATCAAGTTTCATACTTACTGTTATTTTTGTAAAATATTCACATAGTTTATATGAATTTTTCATCTATGTTTGCTATTTTTATCTTATGTATCTTCTATTATATTCACACATATATACATATATACACACATACACACATATAAATGCTTTTACCCCTCTTATTTCATTGTTTCCAAACAAATTTTATGATTATTTTTGTGTTTCAGGTATCTTTCTATTGCCTACATAATTTTATTTTTTACCTTTTAACACCATAGACTTAGTTTATTGTTACATATGTTTTAGTGTGTGTGTGTACATGTTTATATATGTGCATGTGCTGAGATCTGTACCAGATATATTCCTCACTTTCTCTTGCCTTAATCTTTAGGGCAAAATATTTCACTGAATCTGGAGTTCACCAAATTGGCTAGACTATCTGGTCATCAAGACTCAGCCTCCTGTTTCTGATGGCCCAGCACAGGGATTCAGGCAATATTTCCATGTCCTACCTTTCATATGAGCACAGGAAGTCTGAAATTAGTTTATTATACTTGCATGGCAATAATTTTTCCAACTGAGCACCTTCCCCTATACCTCTACACATTCTACTGTAACACTTCTAAAATCATTTACTTCCCTTCAAGAAAGTTTTCTTCTGTTATTTCTTGATTATTTGTTATTAATTAATTTTACTTCAGTCTCTAGTATTTATGTTATATAAATATTCCCTGTATTACAGATGAATCATAGCTAAATTTATCCTTCTTTATTTATCCTTTATAGGAGAATACCAGTAATTTTTTTCTAGTTCGTATATTTCCTCTTCATCTGAGGTTTATTTATGAAAAGTAAATAGTGTTGTTTACTCTCAGGATTATGAGTGTATGTTGTCAGAAGATTCCATATTGATACAGAGGTTTTCAAAATTATCATAAATAGAGGTAAAGGATTGTTTGTTTCCCTACCTATCTCATGAGTCCATTTCTCAGGAGTTCAGTTGTGTAGACTTTCTAGAACATTTTAGATTACTGAATTTCCTTAAGAACTGGTGAGTTCTGGTGTCTGCATGTCCATTTTCCTTTTTAAATTTTCTTCTAATTTTCATACAATATAATTTGATGGTATTTGGAGCTTCTTGACTTTCCTAACCTCCTCTTACTGCCCTCACACAGTTGAATGTACTCTGTTTTAGAGTGTCTGATAGCTGTGTCCCCAAATGTCCTTCCATGTGGATCCACTGGAGCCTGGTTAGCCTACCAAGAGTCTCATCCTTGAAAGAGTGTCTCTCCCCATTTCCAGCAGCCGTAGGTTTTCAGAACTTCGTCAGGATGGGTTGAGGGTTCTCACCTACTTCCCACATCTATGCTGGGAATGTCTGTCTCGTGCATACTGCCACCATTGCTGGGAGTTCATGTGAGTAACAGACCAGCTGTTTCACAGCTGTCTAAACTCTGTTTCCTTCTGGTTATCCACTACCTCTGGCTCTTACAACCACCCTGCCCTCTCTTCTTTAATGATCTCTGAGCCTTGAGAGGATAAAGTTTGGTATAAGTGTCCTATTCATGGATGAGCACTCTGTAACGGGCTGCTTGGAGGTCTCCAGGTTAATTACCTTTGCTGCATAAGCTTCTCTGGTGAGAGCTGAAAGATGGATTAATCTATGAGTGTAATGATAAGTTATTAAGGGTCTGTTTAATAGATTACTATTTAGTAGAAAACTAGTATAGCTTCTCCCCTATGTCCCCTATCCTCAATCCCTAAGCAAGATAACAATGTCAGGCATGGCCTGCATCCTAGGAAGCATATCCTAAATCCAATAAGAATGTGGTTGGTTACTCCCATGATATTTGTGCCACTGTTGCACCCATGTGGGCCTACCTTGCTAAACCAGTTGTTGTAGTTCACAGAGTTCATAGCCCAGCAAGCTTGATGATTTCGAATCCCTTCTGGTGGCATACATAGCAACTTCCAACAATATGAAGGCTAGCCAGGAGAGATGAGGCTGTAAAATCAGCACCAGGTTGATATTTCCTTATTTGTTTTATACTTCATGTATGTATATTCTGAAACAGAGACCACTGGTGGTCTTGCAATATGACTTCTGGTTTATTTTTCAGAGACCGTGTATGAGTTTTCTCCTCCTCTCAAAGCAGAAAAGCTCACATTTTCTGCAGTTGGATTTGGCTAAACTGGAGGTACACATGGGCAATAGGCATGGGAAAAATGCATTCTTCATTTAACCAGAAAGATAGCAGCAGATGGCTAATTTCAAGCCAATTTTTACTTGTAAAGTGGCTAATAATTAGTTCTGAATTGCATTTTCAAATCAAAAGATGAAAGTTCCCATATGCTAAATCTTTAAGAAGACCCTGCTGTCACAGGTAGTCACTTTCTTTCTCTGTTTTCAGTGTTTCTATTTGCAAGAGAAACTTAAGGAGCACTCCTGGGCCCAGTTCTTGAAAGTCACTGCTCCTCCTCCACAAATATCTCTCCCTTCTTGATTTTTTTTTTTGCCACTTCACCTCAGGCTGACTTAGGACTCACTATGTAAGCCAGGCTGGCTGGGCTGCTTTGGCCACAGTCTGTCCAGTGCTGGGATTTCAGGCACAAATCACCACTCTGAGATCATTCCTTGTTATTGCATGATTACATTCAAGGACTATTTTAGTGTCCTCTGTGAAGAATTTTGACCCTGTCTACGGGTCATGTAACGTCAGGTACCCGAGAAGGACCCCAAAACCTGTGGAGATGAGCAAGAGAAAAGAACGAGACTTTGTGAAGTTGTCAAAGTCTGATTTATTGAATTATGACAGCAGTATATATTTGGCAAAAGGCGGGAAGCATATTGGGGGAGTGTAAAGCAGGGTAATCAGTTGATCGGGCTCTCTGGCATCAGAGGAGGGTCTGTTTTTGCAAAATCACTGAGTTGAGACATCGGGCTGGAGTATCTGGTGACTTTTACTGCACGTCCGCACCCAGCTCTTGGAAAAAGGCTCGAGGTGACAATTCACAGAGTCAACTTCCTTGTAAGTAAGCTCAGCGTAAGCAAGCTAAAGCCTGCAGCTCCTTACATATCCCCCTTCTTTACATTAAGAAGGTATGGATAAGTATCAGGCAGAGTGGCATCTGCAGCCGATTATGTGACCGTCCCTGTCTTAGGTTCGACCTCTACAAGACCCTCTTCCTTACCCGTCTTTGGACACCCTGTCATCCTCAGGGCTCCTGTCTTAGGTTGGTAAGAGGGGAGAGGAAGTTGCCCGTCTTTGGGGCGGCCACCTGGGCTGGTACTCGTAAATTTTTGAGATAAGCAAGGCCAGTAGCTGAAAGCCTGAATAGGTACAGCTTTGGCTTCCAGCATCCTTTTACAAAAAGAGGGGGAGCCCCACTTGTAAAGGTGGGTTTTCAAGTATCTATGTTCATATTTTGAACAACCCAAGGTTCCCATAGTTCAGTCCATATTGTTGTAATCTCACAATTCACCCCAGTCTCTCCACAGCCCTTACATTCTACCACGCCTCCTCTTCCGCAAATTGTTCCCTAGGCTTTGGGAGAGGGGCACAGGTGGGTGAGAAGCAAAGCAGATGTTATTTTTTACTCCAGTCAGGTTGTTTCCCTTCATGGGTTGACAGCTTATCCAGGGTACCTTTTTAATCCTACTAACAAAGCACAAGCAATTAGATGTACAGGCATTTAAACAATATTATTATGGCAAGCTAAGCTGTGAGCATAGACACAGATGTTTGGATGGTATGTTAATCCACAAGCTGTGATTTCTCTATAAAAGATGACAAGTTCTTATTGTGGCTCATATAATCTCCTAACCACTAGAGGACATAAGCTTATGGCATCAGCCATGAATTATTCCTCCAAGGAGAGAGCTAATAGCCAATTAGATTTGGGATATGTATAGACACATGGCTGCCACTGTTGCACAGCATCTCCAGGCATTTGAGGTGTAGCTGATACTGACAGAGGAGTCTTGCTTGACTCAAGGAGACCAATATCCTGCTTTGTCGCATTAGTGGCCTTTGGTAACGCTCTCTGGCATTTTAAAGGCCAACTGTACATTAGCAAGTGATGTCTCAAAATATTTTTTCATGCTTACACCAGGTTTTTAACAACAGGGACTTATCACCTTTTCCTTGCTGATATCCCATTTTTTACAGGCAAAAGGCCTTTATAATTTGGGGGGCTTGGATTCCCCCAGCCAACATCTCCTTGGCAGAACAATCCATTGCTGACATCAGAGCTCTCCTGTATTAACACATTGTGCTCAATTGTACCACTTATAAATTACATTTATATTTAGCTTTAGATAGAGAACCATCTCTGTACAGTTTGTATGTCTATCAATCAACCAAAGAAGGCAGTCACACCTGTTCTATAAGCATTTACCATTATAGCAGTTGGTTCCAATTTACAGTTGGGGAATGACTCCACTACCATCACATTTTTTCCTTTTCCATATAAAGGTGAGAGGTAGAAAGGTTTCTCAGCATCTGGAAGGTAAACTTTATCAGACCACATCATAAACAGTTATCCCAAACAGAATTTAGAGAAATGTTCAATGTCTGTGACTCAGGCAATCTGAGGTTTCTTTTTCTTCAATGTCCAGATGGGTCAGCCTCTCTGTTGGCATTTCTCAGTCCATCTTGCAGTCAAATATTGTGTATTTTTAGACATTTAGGTTGGTGTTTTTACCTGTGGGAACATACAAATCTCCTCCCATTGTTAGCTTCAAAAAATTAAAAATTTATCAAAAGTTTGGAATATAGAGGGAATATTATACCACCTCCCTCTTTTTTGATCAATAGATGACTAAATTGTATTACAAATACCCATAAACAGGAACCAAGGTGTAAGTTTTCATCAAATTTATCCAAACTGTTTATCCTTGACTGTATGCTTATTTGGGAAGTAAACTCAGACTTAATTTCTTTAAATTATCTTACAAGTAAAGGAAAAATGTTACAAGGTGATACTGTATAACACAGAAAAATACAGAGACCATTTGTGTGCCTTGTCCCCAAAGCCATTGTTGGAAATTTAATACAGATTACAAATAAAGCAATTAACATCTTATATTTTTAATTAGTTTAAATGTATTACCATTTTAAACTGTAAACCTTACAGGGTGGATTATAATAGCTACCTTTTTTCAAGTTTTTGGCCTTTTCTAGGCCTGGCATGAAAGCCTACTTTAAGGATTTTTTAATATCTAGCTCTTAATAAAATATTTTTTTATAGTTTTTATGTCCATCAGTCAATTAAAGATTGGCTAGATATGTCCCATGAGAAGTTGTTACCATCATTACCATCTTGATTAATTTTTTTATACACCTTTTTATTTTTTATTTTTAAACATCCAAAAACTTATTAACACTTTAATACACTGAAAACCTGGTTGCATCTTTGTTTTAGATGTTGAAAGAGTGTAACCAGTGTAGATTTATTATTTCAAATTCCTTGATAGATAACCCATAACCTTTGTTGAAATCGAACCATGTTTTGGCTGTTTAATATAAATTTGCATCTTAAGATGGAAGGGCCAGTTCCAACTTAGAGGCAATGTTCTTATATTATCATGTCTATTAACATAATATACTTAGAACACAAAAGTACACTCATCCATACACACGTGTGCGCGCACATACATACATACACACATACATACATAAGAAAGATTTGTTAGGTTGACCTGTAAGAGAAGAAAGCCATATCGTTTGATGTCCAATGAAAAACATGAAATTTTTATAATTTGTTATAGGGTTATTTTTACATAATTAGAATAAATGTTCTAGTAACTCATAAAACAGCTGAGATCCATATGCCACCTTTTAGGCCCATTTGCAACACTTGCCTTTAATGAACTATACCTAAAGTTTACTATTTTTTCCCTATCCTGTCCCTTTGGTCAATTACTCCTAAGCTGTCCTTTTGCTAAGCCTAACTGACCCTATATTATTTACAAATCTAAAGATTGAGGATTCCCAAAAGTAGACAGGCCAAAGTTGTTTGTAGTCTTGAAATGATCCATCTTGTCTTGTTATTAAGGACTTTGGAAAAATAATAATTATTCATAATAACAACAATTATAACTATTATTAATTATTATTAATTATCAATAATTACCATTAACTATTATTAGTCACAACAGCAATTATAAATAATAATGGTCAAAAATAGCAGCCAACAATGAACAATTTACCATTAGACTGAATTTTTATCAATTATTATCAATAATTATATTTAATAACAATAACTATAACTATTAATAACAATTACTACTAATAATTATCAACAATCTATCATTAAACTGAATAATATGCATACTATAAACCCAATTAAAAATTGTTAACACTAAGGGGTATAAAGCAAACATTTTTTATGAATCGAATCTATTTTTGTTAATAGTTAGTTAAATAGATTTAAACCTGTAGGACTATAATAAATTGAAAGCAGGAACTCACACTCACTCACACATACACACAGCTTGAAGATGGGCCTAAAGAAGCATAAAACAGTTTTATTTAAAGAATTTCTTATTTAAATTAATTTACGTTGTTAAAGAGACTTCTATCAATGTTTTTTTTAAAAGACAACTTATCGGACCAAGTTTGTTTTGTTAGAAATTTAAGGCCTGTAAATTCTTTTAGACTTTAAGTTAAACATGTTGAGATGGACGAGTTGTTTCGGTTTAAAAATTGAGGCTATTCAGTTTTGTAACTAATTAGTGAACAAGTCAAGTATTTTGGCCATTTTTTTTTTTTTGCTAATAAACAGAACCACCCAAACTAAGCCAAAGTCAAACAGGCATACAAAAAGTCCTGAACACTTGGACTCTCTTCAGAAGTACACCTGGGAGAGCTGGTCACAGAGAGTAAGCTTCCCTTCACAAGCTTGTACAGTACTGAGGGGGGTATAGTCATAGTTTGGTTATTTGTCACTTTTATTGTTAGTGCCTCACCTTAACACAACAGGAAATTAAAGGATTCTGTACTTATGGAATTCCATGACTAGCCTGACTCTACTGGCTTCTTTTGGTTTCTAGAAAAGCCAATTCAGCCTTCTACCCATTTACTTTATACAACTTGGTAGGGTGGAGGTCCACAGTCTGTCTCTGGAGGATTGGAATCAAAGCTGCACTTTTAAAACACATAAACACTGCCCCAGGCTGGGCTCTTGTAAAAAATGTAGACTAGGCAGCCCAGAACTCACAGCCATTTGGATTAAAGTCGTGGGCCACCACCAAGCCCAGAATTTACAAGCTCAATTTGCATCATAGAAGACTGGCCTCTAGGAACACCTCTATGGAATGTTTGCTGCAAAATGCTCCTCGGGCATGCCTGTCCTTTCAGCCTCTATGACCTTCCCCACCTGAACTGTGGCCAGAAGGGGAAGCCAGGATCCCAGGCTGCAGGGCAAATTTTAACCACATTTCAAAACCTCTAGAAGGCAATTGATGGGAGAGGAGGGGCTCCTCTCGCAATTTTTCTGAATACCCACCACCTGGGAAGGCTGGGGAAGCAACAGATGCCCCCAAGCCAAGACAGCACTCACGGGCTGCATAATTGTGTCCCTCAGAGTGGGTGAAAACACACAAGAGAATGTAAGCTTCTCAAAGCCTATCAGAGAACGGGTCTCCGGCACACAGGCCAAATCTCCATTAGCGCTATCCACAGGCTCACCACCAGTCAACAGGAGAATTTTTTCTGCGTTTATCCTTAGCCCATGCCTTTACTGATTTGGAGATGTTCAACTTTCTCCATGTATCAACTTGAAACGCAATAGCCACGGCAAACCACAGCACACAGTCAACAAACACATGCCATACATCACAAAACAATTCCTCCTGGAACATAGCTTCCTTGAAAGTGTAATTTCCCATCTTGCAGAGATTTTAGCTTATCAAACTGGTCTCCAAGACCCACAGGTCCCTCTTTCCCAGATACAATTATCAAGTAAATCATTAGAACAAATATGTTTAACTAGTTTCAAACCCAAAATTTTAGCACCTTGATGAAAACTCTAAATTAGAGATGAAAACCTAAATCAGGGTAAAATATGACTCTTAAGTTTGTAACAGCACTCAGAAATTTCATAGTAATGTTCTCTGCACCCAAAGACCCTGGCTGTGCTAGGATTAAAGGCGTGTGCCACCACACCCAGCCAGGAGACCAAAACATGAAGCACAGTCTTCATGAACCTGATCCACCCAGTTCTTTGAGACCAATCCTTCCTTAACACAAACACACAGTCTGCCAGCCTGATCAGCAAGGTGGGGGCAGACCCAGAGAGGTCCCTTTTCTTCCCATGAGGAGGAAGGGAGGGAGGAGAAACAGGCTCAAAAATTCTTGCAGAAACATAATAGAGTCCCAAAAAGCTGCTCCAGACTGTTTTCCCTTGCTCCTTGGAGGCAAGAGCCTGTAATGCACCCCTGGAAGCCATGCAACACCCCACTGATCCAGATGCCAGACTCCAAAATCAGTCTCCAGCAAAGATGGAAAGGTTGCCAGAGTGCTCAGGAATTTCCCAAGCTCTAAAGACCTCCTCCCAAGGCAGACTGCTGATGCAAATTTTACTAGCCTGTAAGAAGCAGATTATCTCTGGTCCTTTGTGATATCACAAAAATCTCTAACCTGTTTTTTTTTCTCATCAGAGACTCAGAATAGGCTTTTCCTTTCTTTAATCAGTAAAAACAGCACAATTTTAGTCCCTTGTTTATCTTTTTTATACCCTTTTTGTCTGAAAACATCCACAACTCCTCTCAGTGCAGGGACAGCAAGCCCCAGCCCCTCAAACACACATTTATCTTGTCCACATTTTTTTTACTGGTTTCAATATGCTTGATGTATCCTTTTACTCAAAAACAACTCTCACTCACACTTAAGGCCCCGCCCACTGACCAGATGGGATTGGAAAATTACCAATAGTCACATACACATGTGGAATTACCAACATTCACACACATGCTTTTTACTTTTTTTTTTTTTCCTTTGGTCTTTTTGAGACAGGGTCTCCCTGTAGCCCCAGCTGTCCTGGAGCTCACTCTGTAGACCAGGCTGGCCTTGAACTCACAAGGATCCGCCTGTCTCTGCCTCCCGAGTGCTAGGATTAAAGGCGTGCGCCACCACGCCTGGCTAAATACCTGTAACTTTAGACCAGTTTAATTTGGAGATCAAATCCAGTCTTAACAGATAACAAATAAAACCTTTAGAAAACCAGTTTAGAATTTTTTGTAGGAACTTAGGAACCCGGGTTCAAATTAGGCCTTTGAAAAAGTTTAAGAGGCATGCCGAAAGTAAGCTTAATTTATGTGCACAATATAAAATGAAAAAACTTTGAAGTGGCCACTTTTAACAGAAATCAACACAAAGGAACACACATGACAAAAATCAGACACATGAGAGAACAATTAACACACAGAGAGTTTGCATAGACATTTGACTTAATATAATGAGAGATTTCCTTTTTCCTTAAGGTGGGCATTAAGTTTCCTACCCACTTTGTCCCATATTTTGGGATGAATGGAGGGGCTGTCCAATATAACTCATGGACAGAGATCTCTAATGAATATAAAAAACTTTACCAAATCTTTTTTTTTTTTTTTCTTTGCGTGACCTGGGCCCTTTCCATTGTGAGCGGCGTTCAGGTCAGCTCTCATACCCCGAGCCCCACAAATTGAACATAAGGCTCATTATTTCCTTGGATTGTTTTAGGCTTTAGGAACTGTTCTGTAGTTTTAAGGATAGGTGCTAAAGAAGGGGAGTCTGTAACCCGGATTCTTCTCTCCCTGGAGGCTGTCTCTCTTCCTTAGACAGTGAATTGCCCATCTTTAAATATCAAGGAACCACTTACCCGTTTCTCCCGAGGATTTGCGTTCCGTGGGTGGAGAAACGTCCTCTCTTTCTCGAGGTTTTCCACGCTCCACTGATGGCGAAGCGCCCTCTCTTTCTCGAGGTTTTCTGTGTTCCGCTGATGGTGAAGCACCCTCTCTTTCTCGAGGTTTTCCGCGTTCCGCTGATGGTGAAGCGCCCTCGGTATAGTCGTCCGGCCGGACCTCCGTGTTCCTTGTCTGGTAGAGGAGGGGTCTCTTACCTCGAGCCCCTACGTCGGGCGCCAATATGACCCTGTCTACGGGTCATGTAACGTCGGGTACCTGAGAAGGACCCCAAAACCTGTGGAGATGAGCGAGAGAAAAGAACGAGACTTTGCGAGGTTGTCAAAGTCTGATTTATTGAATTATGACAGCAGTATATATTTGGCAAAAGGTGGGAAGAATCAGGAAGAGGGGAGGGGGTGGAAGGTAGGTCTTGTAAAAGTTAAAGTTTATCGGGGCTGGTTGCTCGCGCCGGCAGAGATTGTTTGCCCATGATAAGCTTCCTCCGCGGGCTGCTGGCTTCCAGCAGAAGCTGTTTACTTGTGATAAGCTACCTCCGGAACCTCAGGTATGCAGGTAGGAAGCTTCTCTGCATATCTGCATCTTTAGGGAACAGCTCTGAAGTTATTTCAGAGTTAACTTTTTATGAACAGGTTTACAGCTCCTAACAGAATTTGTCTACACACATACAACTTGCTCTCCCCTCTACACTCATCTTTATGGTAAAACCAAAAGATTCTCAATTCCTGACAAAAATTTCACATTTCTGATACCATGAGAGAGATGAAGCCTTATTTTTAAAATCCCTGGGTAATTCCAATGGTATATGAGACATGAGAAGAAGGAAAAACATGTGCACAAAAAATTATTTCTATTCTCAAATCTGAAAATGTGGATTCTGAGCCAAACCATTGTGCAAAAGCCAATTTTCTTTCTTTCTTTCTTTCTTTCTTTCTTTCTTTCTTTCTTTTTTTTTTTTTTGCAAAAGCCAATTTTCTAAACTACAGACTTGGTTTTAAGTGCTTCAATGACTCTGATCTTATGCTAAGTTGGGGGAAATATTTCAGCTTTTTTTTTAGAACATAATATTGTTAAATCTTACTTATATGCAAATATTGCAAGGCAGAAAATATATTAACTTTGTCTAAAAGCAAGGTTTAATACAACTTGGGAGTAGGGGAATTGAAAAGCTAAGCAGTACTCCAATAGTCCAGGCTTTTAATAACAGAACTGAATATTTGATATACTCTCTATAAGGCATAATTACTAATTAAATTCTAAAAAAAAGTCAATGAATTGTCAGACATTAAGTCCTATGGGTAACTTTTCATCTTTAATAAAATATTACTAACAATCAACAAATCAAACATCAATGATACACAAGTCGAAAGAGCTTATAACCTGGTTAATTTTGATTAAATCTATTACATACGGTTTTACTTCTGTGTGTCTGCATGTGTGGGGGGTTCTGTGTGTGTTGACATATGTGGCTGTGTGTGCATATGTGTGTTTGTATAGTCAGTGTTACATGCCTTCCTTCATCTTTCTCCATCTTACACTTTTTGAGGGAAGGCATGCCAATTGCGTAGACCAAATATGACGAGTCAGCCTGAGGAATCCTCCCTGTCTCTCCCTTCCAAGAGCAAGACATAGATTTGGGGGATGGAGCACAGTTCTTCATGATTGTCAGCAAGCAATTTACTGATTGAGCCATGTTCCCAGCACAGTTTTTCTTGCTTTTAGACAGAAAATTGTCTCTTCTATAAAGAAACCAAAATATTATGAAGACAGTACCATATTCTTTGACAACTGTACTATGTTGGGTGATCTTTTCTCAAGCTTCCATATTTTAATATAATACTGGTATTGATGTTTTATGTATTTCAGACATCATTTTTTTAGTTCAATTTAGTCATATTCCCCTTTCCCTCCCCCACCCTCACCCCAGTTCATGCACTCTGCCATACATGTCCTGCATCATTTTCTCAGGCTTTTTAAAGTTTTTCTCTGCAAAAGTTTATTGTTCGGGGCAGAATTTAACTATATCAGTCCATTCTTTGACTCAGTTCTTATGTTATTGTGGTTCCTTCCCAATAGTACTGCTTGAAAATATGCCTATATAAACATCATAAATGTACCAAAATTATGTCCTCCAGGAATAAACTGTTAACTCCGATATATGTTTAGGAGTTCACATTTTTCCCTTTAATTTTATATTGCTCTAAAATATGAATATATACCTTCTGCCCATATACATTAGTTACCATGCCTGAAAGTAAGTGGTAAGCTAACTCTAGGGCTCCTTAAGAGATTCACATTATAACCTCACAGATGCTTTCAGATAGAAAGAAATATAACAATAACTCTGCACAGATTGTCTTTCAGTTGGGGGATTTGGTACTAGCATCCACAAATGAGGGAAACCATTCCCTGTTCGTTTTCTTGGGACTGTGTTACTTCACTTAGCATAATGGCTTCGAGTTCTATCCATTTACCTGCAAAGTTCATGATGTCATCTTTCTTTACCACTCCATAGAACTCCATTGTATAGATGTACCACATATTTTGTTATCCTCTCTTCAATTGAGGGGCATTTGGGTTGGTTCCAGCTCTTTGCTATTGTGAAAAAAGCTGCAATAAACAGATGTGCATGCATCTTTGCAGTAGAAGGAGTCTTTTGGGTATATACCCAGGAGTGGTATGGCTGGGTCAGGTGGTAGGCTCATTTTGAGACTTTTAAGAGTTCTCCATACTGCTTTCCACAGTGGTTGTGAGTTTACATTCCCACCAGCAAACCTCTCCAGCATTTGATGTCTTTTGTTTTCTTGATCTTAGCCAGTCTTATCAGAGTGAGATGATATCTTAGAGTCATTTTAATTTGGATTTCCTTAGTTATTAACAATGTTGAACACTTTTCAAGATATTTCTCAGGCATCTTTACTTCCTCACTGGTGAAGTCTCTGTTCAGCTGTTTACTCCATCTTTTGAGTAGGTCATTTGTTTGTTAACTTCTTTGTTTTTTTGAGTGGTTTATATATTCTGGATGTTAATGCTCTGTCAGATGTATTAGTGGTGAAGGTTTCCTCCCACTCTTTGGGTTTCTCTTCACTTCCTTGATTGCTTCTTTAGCTGTACAGAAGCATTTGAGTTTGATGAGGTCCCACTTGTCAGCTGTTGACCTGATCTCCTGTATGGCTGCTGTTTGATTTAGAAAGTCTTTTCTTAGCCGGGCGTGGTGGCACACGCCTTTAATCCTAGCACTTGGGAGGCAGAGGCAGGCGGATCTTTGTGAGTTCAAGGCTAGCCTCGTCTACTAGCGAATTCCGGACCAGCCTGGACTGCGTGGGGACACTGTCTCAAAAGACAAAAAAAAAAAAAAAAAAAAAAAAAAGAAAGTCTTTTCTTACACCTAAGTCTTGTAGATTGCTACCAACTTTTTCTTCTATCACCTTCAGAGTTTCAGGTTTCACACTGAGGTCTTTGATAAACTTGGAGTTGATTTTTGTACTGGGTGAGGGGTATGGGTTTAATTTTGTTCTTCTACATATGGTAATCCAGTTTGGCCAGCAACATTTGCTGAAGATACTATCTTTCCTCCAATGAGCTTTTTTGGCCCCTTTATCAAATATGAGGTGGCTAAAATCCTATGAGCTCAAGTTTGGATCTTCCACTTTATTCCATTGTTCAATGGGTCTGTTTTTGTGCCAGTACCAGGCTGTCTTTATGACTATAGCCCTGTGATATAGCTTGAAGTCAGGTAAGGTGATCTCCCCTGTATTGCATTTTACGCTCAGGGTTGCCTTAGCTATGCAGGGTCTTTTGTTTTTCAGTATGGATTTAGGGTTATTTTTCCAAGTCTGTGAGGAAACTCATGGGGATTTTAATTGGGATTGCATTGAATCTGTATATTAATTTGGGTAGAATGTACATTGTTACTACATTGGTTTTTCTAATCCATGAGCATGGGAGGTTTTTCCATCTTTTGATATCATCTTCAATGCCCTCTTCAGGGTCTAAAATTTTTGTTGTAGAGATCTTTAGTGTTTCTGGTTAGGTTTGTTCCCAGGTATTTTATTTTTTTGAGGCTATTGTGAGTGGGAAGGTCTACTTATATTTCTTCTCCAGTTGCTTGTTGTTGGTGTAAAGAAAGGCTACTGAATTTTCTAGGTGAATTTTGTATTACTGAAACTCTTAATCTTTTCTAGGAGTTTTCTGGTGGCGTTTTTAGCATACCTCAGGTAAACTATCATATCATCTGCAAACATGGTAGTTTGACTTCCTCTTTTCCAATTAGCACTCATTTAATTTCCTTTTCTTGTCTTATTGCCCTAGCAAGCATTTCAAGCATTATATTGAAGAGGAGTATTGATAGGAGGCAGCCTTCCCAGGTTCCTGCCTTTGGGAGATTTTTTTATTATGTCTTCAATTTCCTCAAATGTTATGGATCTGTTTAAACTGTCAATTTCTTCTTGGTTAAGATTTGTTGGTTCCCAGGATTTCAGATACTCATCCATTTAACTTAGGTTTTCAAATTTAGTAGAGTATAGATTTTTGAAGTATTCTCATATGATTATCTGGATCTTTTCTTTATCTGTTGTGATGTTTCCCTTTTCATTATAATTATTATTAATTTGGAGTTGTTCTTTCTTTCTTTTGGTTAACTGGGTTAGAGGTCTGTCTACCTTGGTTACTTTTTCAAAGAACTAGCTTTTGGGTTTGTATTAGTCAGTTTTCTGTTGCTGTGATAAAGCACCATGACCAAGAAACTTATAAAAGGAAGAGTTTATTTGAGCTTATGATTGGCGTTTCCAGGGAATTAGAGTCCATTGTGGGGGGAGGCATGGTGGCTGGATCTAGAGCAGCAAACCGAGGTTCACATCTTGCAAAGAGCACAGGAAACAGAGAGAAAGCAACTGTACACCATGAGGCTTGTTAAGCTCACTAAGCTTGCCCCCAGTGACACACTTCCTGCAGCATGGCCACACACCCCAAGACCTCCAAAAACAGCGCCACCAACTGGAGACAAACGTCTGAATACCTAGAGCCTATGGGGGACACACATTCAAACCACCACAGGGTTCATTGATTTTTTTTTGTATTTTTTTTGTTTTTATTTCATTGATTTCTGCTCTAATTTTTGTTATTTCTTCCTGTCTGTTGGGTTTAGGATCCATTTTTTGTCGTCTCTCAAGTGTTTTAGCTGTAGTGTTAGATCATTTATTTGTTCTCTGTTTTTTTTTTTTTAATGTGGGCACTTATGTGTATAAATTCCACTCTTAAGACTGCTTTTAAAGTATTCCACAGGTTTTGTTATGTTGTATTGTCTTTTTTTTTTTGTTTAGTTACATGAATACTTTTATTTCATTCTTTATTTCTTCCCTGACCCATTCATTATTCAGTATTGTGTTGTTTAGTCTCCATGTGTTCTTGTAGCTAGTTGGACTTATTCTGATGTTAATATTGAGCATTATTGCACTATTGTCTGATAGAATACATGAAATCATTTCAATCCTTTTATATTTGTTGAGGTTTCTTTTATGTCCCAGCTTGTGGACAATTTTGGAAAATGTTTTAGGGGTGCTGGGTAGAAAGTATATTCTCTGGTGTTTGGGTTGAATATTCTGTAGATATCTGTAAGGTACATTTGTTGTATTATTTTGTTCAGTTCCAATGTCTCTATGTTTGTTTTTTTTTTTTTTTTCCAGTTGATCTATTCAATGGTCTCAGTGGGATGCTGAATTCTCCCACTATTAGTGTGCTGAGATTAATCTGTGCCTTGAGGGCCTGCAGAATTGTGTTTACATAGTTCAGTGCACCTGAGTTTGGTGCATAAACATTTAGGATTGTGAAGTCTTCCTGGTTAATTGTTCCTTTGATAAGGATGTAGTGGCCCTCTTTATCTCTTCTGAGATCTATTATGAGGTCTATTATGTCTGATATTAGAATAGCAACCCCTGCTTGCTTTTTGCTATCATTTGCTTGGACTATTTTTTTCCATCCTGTCGCTTTGTGTTGGTTTCTGTCCTTGAAAGTGAGATGGGTTTCTTGTAGACAAGATATAGATGGATTCTGTTTCCTAACCCATTCTCCCAGTCTATGTCTTTTGATTAGGAAAGTTAGACCATTAAAATTTAAGATCATTATTGAGAGATGTGTGTTGCTTCCTTTCAACTTATTCTTTGTTTGCATTTCTGGTCGAGGTTTATATTTATGCTGTTAGGCTTTTATTAGATTATCTCATTAGTGGCTTGGAGATAGTTGCTCATTTACTCTGTTCTTTGAATTGCATCAAGTGTTTTCTGAAGTGTTGGTCTTTTGGACATGTATTCTTTCAATTTGTTTATGTCATGAAATATGTTTCTTTCTCCTTCAACTATAATTCACATTTTTGCTGGGTATAATAATCTGGGTTGGCATCTAAAGTCATTTAGCACTGGGAATACTTCAGTCCACTTTCTTCTGGCTTACATAGTTTGCACTGAGATGTCAGCTGCGATTCTGATGGGTTTCGCTTTATATGTAATTTGTTGTTTTTCTCTTGTGAATTTCAGTAATTTGTCTTTCTTTTGAGCATCCAGCATTTTTACTATGATATGACATAGAGAATTTCTTTTCTGGTGCTTTCTATTTGGTGTTCTATGTGCTTGTATTTGTGTAGGTTTGTCCTTTTTCAGTTTGGGAAATTTTTCTTCTATTATCCTGTTGAAGATCTGATCAATACTGTTGTCTTGGGATTCTTCTCCTTCCTATATCCCTATGATGTAGATATTTGGTCTTTTAATAGTATCCCACATTTCCTGGTTATTCCACTCTTGTGATTTTTTTTTCATAATCTTCACTTGAGCACTTTAGTTTGTTCCATGTTATTCTGCAGGTCTGATATTCTGTTTTCTGCTTCATCCATTCTGCTTCTGAGGCTTTCGCCCATCCTTTCCTGTTGATTGGATGAATGTTCTATTTACTTTTTCATTTCTTCCTGTGATTTCTTTAATATTTCCATTTCCTTTTGGAGCTTGTCATTCTCTACATGTAGAGCCTTGCTTGGCTGGTATGTTTCTTCCTTCCAGGGACATCTTTTTGTAGGAATCTTCTATAGGACTGGTAGAGTTTGGTATGGATTTATTATGAGCTTTTCCCATGTTGTTTTTTCATTGTATCTTTGGCATGTGGATTTTGTGTTTGTTTGTTTGTTTAGATTTTGGTGCCTCAATATTGGCTGCACATACTAGAATCACTAACACTGTACCTGCTAGATCGTATGCACCACAGCATCACCAGCAGGGTGGGTGGTGTGGTGCTCCTTTGGCCCCCATGCTGGTACCCCATTGACCTGCTGCACCCCTGTCTAGGTCTGTCCACACCCTGCTGCTCCCTGGTTGAGTGATCTTAAGAGGAAAGTCAACATGATTTTCTCCCTGTTGAAGTCTTCCAAGTCTACCAGCACTATCTTCCTCACACACTCACTGCTTGAGTTCATCTAGGAATACTTAGTAATAAAAAAAAGGATACAGAACTTTGCTGGATAGCTTTAGTGTCAACTTGACATACCTGGGTTGAGGGAGTCTCAATTGGGGAATTGGCTCCATTGGATTGGCCTGTGGCCACATCTGTGGAATATTGTCTTGATGGTTGAGCAGTGTGGGAGGCCCAGCCCACAATGAGTAGTGCCACATTGGGCAGGTTGTTGTGTACTGTATAAGAAGGCAGGCTGGGCATGACCCAGAGGAGCAAGCCAGTGAACAGCATTCCTCCATGGCCTGTGCTTCAGCTCCTGCCTCCAGGTTCCTGCCCTGAGTTCTTGCTCCAGGCTCCCTGAGTGATGACCTGTGACCCGGGAGATGTAAGCTGAATAAACCCTTTCCTCCCCAAGTTGGTGTCAGTCAGAGCGTTTTGTCACAGCAATGGAAGACAAACTAGAACAAGAACCATAAAATTATTTAAAGATTTATTAAGGAAAATCCTTGAATCTCCTTTTTTTTTTTTGCAACATAATTAAAAATCTTTATTTTATGGTTGTGGAAAATTGTTTTTTTTTTTTTCTTTTTTTTTATTGATGCTTTGTGTATTTCATACATCATTTTCCAATTCAGTTCAGGCGTATATCCCCTTCCCTTCCCCCCACCCCACTCTTACCCATCCCAGATCATGCATTCTGCCGTAACTTTTCTGCATCTTTCTGTTTTTTTTTTGTTTTATTTTGTTTTGTTTTCATTTTTTTAACAATAAGTGAAAATTCTTGAATCTCCTTTCTAAAAGGACTACATACCTTTAATGTTTGTTTCATTGATGATAAATATTCTGCAAAGCAAATATTTATTATATTTTCCCATAAAATATCAATATTCCTTAAAATGTGATGTAGGCATTAAATCAATATAATATATGGCTATGTTCATAACAAGAGGTACACCATGAGTTCAAGGTCACCGTGGACAGGATGGTGATCTGTCAGTCATTGTTTGGAAGCAGAATAAGGTTGTATATCAAACCACACAAAAAAGTTAAGACTTTGTATTAAAATTCCAAATTGAAATAAAAAAAAAGAAAGATGACATCATGAGCTTTGCTGGTAAATGGACAGAACTTGAAGCCATTATGCTAAGTGAAGTAACACAGTCCCAGAAAAAAAAAAGGCAAATGGTTTGCCCCATTTGTAGATGCTAACACCAAATCCCCAGTTGGCAGGCAAACTGAGCAACATTTTTTTTTATATTTCATTGTATCTGAAAGCAACTGTGCTATTCCAATGTGAATCTCTAAATGGGCTCTAGAATTGTCCTACCACTTATATTCACACATTGTAATTACCATATATCTATGGAAGATATGTAGTCATATTCTAAAAAGAAGAATGTAAAGTTACACATATTTATACCTGCTTGCAACTTTACTGTTAAAATGTGGATCTCTAAATGTGTTTAGGAATCAACCTATAATTTATTTTCAAAATTTGTAATTTTGACTTATGTGTGGAGTATATATATATATATATATATATATATATATATATATATGCATATTTTGGAATATAAAATAAAAAAGATAGTATCTGAAAAAAAAGAACTACATATTAATCATTTGCAGGTAAAGGAGGTTTGTTAGGAAGCTCCTCCCTGCTGGCTGGCTTTCATAGTACTCAAAAGTGTTATGTAGGCTACTGGGACAGAAAATTCATCACCAATCTTCAATAATAGCTGCAATAATAACTGGCCCAGCAAGCTATGCCCATGGGTGCAATATATTCATAAACTTAGAGCAGCTGTGACTTCTTTCCACGGGACATTCATAAGATCAAACCAGTCACCTACAAGGAAGAAGAAGGGACTCATGAATCCTCATCATTAGCTGAAAAGTTATTGATAGATGGTGATTGCTAGGAGAGGAAGTAATCTCTCTTTGCCTCTCTGGTCTCAGGTAGGTGGACAATACTTCCGTGGACATGCCCATACCCATGCAGATATGAGCATCACAAATTGGACTCGGTTTGGTATAAAACAGAGAAATGAGATTACCTTGGGGGAGAAGTGGGAGAAGGATGACCCAGGAAGAGTTAGTGGGAGTCATGGGGAAAGAACACGATCAGAACGTATTGTATAGATATACTAAATTCTCAAAAAAATAATAAAAATAGATTTTAAAAAGATAGAAAATAATTTACCACATTTGCTAAGTAAAAATAAGTACAAAAGGCTGTAATATTTGACCTTAACTTTGGTATCTCACTCATCATTAGCAGCAGTAAGAGTGACAATGATTATGGAAGTCGTTATGACTCACACAACATAATAGACTACATTTTGTTCACCACTAAGCCATTAATAATATGGTTAGAGCTAGAAAGAAAGGAAAAAAGAATTGAGAACATTGCTACACTTAACCCAGCTTTTCAGCCATATCTTCTCTTGGCTTTCATTGTCCCCAGCCCCATGCTTCCCTCTCCCTGACTCACATCTCTGCAGCTCTAATTTGCCCTGAAGAGGCCAAACTAATCATCAAGGGGCGTCAGCATTCCTTGTACTCTGCCTGTCATAACCCTTCCCCAATCTTCCCAATTACTTCCTCCTCCATTCTCTTAAGGTTTCTGCTCAGAAGAGCAGCTTCTCAGAAAACCTTGCCAACACTCACAGGATTGTCTTCTGTCATACTCTACCCTTTCCTGTGTTGAAATTTCATCACTGTGATACCATTATGTGATATCCCAGGTTTCTATGTGCAACTTCTCCATCTCATCCTTAAAACTAGGAGTTTCTTCTGAGCCCAAGTTATATCTGCTTTTGTTCTGAGAATCCCTAATATCTAGAGCCATAGCAATCAAATAGTGGATAGTCAGAAAGTACTTGTTGAATGAAGGAATCTATAAACCAACAAACACTTTTGCTATTCTTATTCTGACTAATCCAAAGTGAGTTTACTCTGGCAACCAAAATATATTTATAAATAGATCCATATTATGCTAGCGTTCATGATCTAGAAAGTGAATATTAAATGGCTACACTAAAAGCAAATGAAAAAAGGTATAACAGTTGAAATATTCCTGAATTCCAAGGACTTAAAAGCCAGATCCCTTTGTTTTTAAACTGCTGACCCAGGAAGATTTAAAACATTTCTGTTCTGATTGTGCCTACATTATCTTCTTATTTATAACTAGAAATATTCAGTAAACATTTCATATTACAATGTATACAGGGTTAAAAATTAACAGTTACTTCTCATGATTAATAATCCATTTTAACTTACTTAGGACAAGAGGTTCCCAAAGTAAATGTTATTCCAGGTGTGTCCGCAAAGCACTTTCTGGATGCTGTTGCAGTCACTGTATTTGAAACAGAGATTCAGCAAAGTAGATCATGCTCTACAATGCAAGTAAACATCCTTAGGACTCAAAGTAAAGAGACAGTAACTCATTTGTTTCCAGAATGCCTGCTTGAGATGGGCACGTGGCTTCTCCCATCTTTGGATTAGGATTTATCCCACTAGGCCTAGAACGTACCACTGGCTTCCCTAGCTCTCTGGTTTTCTGGTAGATCATGAAACTTGGACTTCAAACTCACATTAACCAGTTCCTCACTGGATCTATTTCAATTATATCCCTATAATACTAATGAAACTTGCCAGGCCCAGGATTTCTTTAACTATCCTTCATAAGTAGAAAGATATATAAACCTTCTAAGATTCACATAACCCACCTCTGGTGGAAAGACACTGTGTATGATCATCCAATCTTGCTAAGGGCAAGTTTTATTTATTTATGATTTATTCCTGTTGTGTTCTTCATATGGCAATGATTAACTCAAAGTAATCTCTCCCACTGTCAAAATATCATTACAAATGAATAGACCTTGATAGGGTGGAGTCATTCAACCTTCTGAACAGCCTATTACATTGTGTTTCTGAATTTTGCTTTTGTCTCATGTCTACCAGCCTCACAGATGGCACTGATCACAACATACCTCATACACAATCACAGTTACACAGAAAGCCTGTCAGGGATGAGAAGGAAGATCGCAGACTTGTTCATTGTTCCCATTTCCAAATCCATTCTTGTTCCAAACCACCATTATCTTTCACAGCACAATATTATTTGAACACAGAAAATAATTCTGTCATTTTAAGGAGCTGGGATTATGTTAAATGACATTAACCAGACATAGAAAGACAGACACCTCATGTTGTCAGAAATTTTTACACACTAATATATAAATCTTGTAGAAGGACGAACTGAATAATGATCACTAGAGACTGTGAAAGATGGGCATACCCAAGCAGAGTAAAGTAGTGGTCACTGATAATTCTTCTTGTCACAATAGAGCAAATAGAGGTTGGTGAGGATGATCTATGGTGAGATTCGAAACAAGATGGTTATGAAATTATCAAAATATGAAAATAGCTAATGTTAGATAATATTGAAGTGAATATTACCCCAAGTTGATTATTGTAAATTTTAAACATGTATTTATCTATCATAAGATAGCCCATAAAGATGTCTAAATATTATCTATCAATATAAAAAATCAAATTGTGAAAAAAATCCTCATTCAAAAAATAAATAAATTAGCCTTGGACAATGGAAAACTGAGTAGATCTAAATAGGAAAAAAAAATGTTTCTGATAGGCCAGCAAGATGGTTCAGCAGGTGAACTTGCTTACCTCTCATCCTGAGGACATGAGGACAATCCCAAGATGGTTCAGCAGGTAAAGTTGCTTACCTCCCTTCCTGAGGATGTGAGGACAATCCCAAGATGGATCAGCAGGTAAAGTTGCTTACATCCCATCCTGAGGATGTGAGGACAACCCCAAGATGGATCAGCAGGTAAAGTTGCTAACCTCCATCCTGAGGACATGAGGACAATCCCAAGATGGTTCAGCAGGTAAACTTGCTTACCTCCCTTCCTGAGGACTTCAGGACAAGCCCAAGATGGTTCAGCAGGTAAAGTTACTTACCTCCCATCCTGAGGATGTGAGGACAGTCCCAAGATGTTTCAGCAGGTAAAGTTGCTTACCTCCCATCCTGAGGACGTGAGGACAATCCCAAGATGGTTCAGCAGGTAAAGTTGCTTACCTCCTGTGCTGGATAGCTTTAGTGTCAACTTGACACACCTGGGTTGAGGGAGCCTCAATTGGCTCCATTGGATTGGCCTGTGGCCACATCTGTGGAGTATTGTCTTGATGGCCAAGCAGTGTGGAAGGGCCCAGCCCAAAATGAGTGGTGCCACCCTGGGCAGGTGGTTGTGTATGGTATAAGAAGGCAGGCTGGGCATGAGCCAGAGGAGTGAGCAAGCCAGTGAACAGCATTCCTCCATGGCCTGTGCTTCAGCTCCTGCCTCCAGGTTCCTGCCCTGAGTTCTTGCCTTGGGCTCCTTGAGAACTGTGACTCAGGAGATGTAAGCTGAATAAACCCTTTCCTCCCCAAGTTGTTGTTGGTCAGAGTGTTTTGTCACAGCAATGGAAGACAAACTTGGACACCTCCCATCCTAAGGACATGAGGACAACCCCAAGATGGATCAGCAGGTAAAGTTGCTAACCTCCCATCCTGAGGACATGAGGACAATCCCAAGATGGTTCAGCAGGCAAACTTGCTTACCTCCCATCCTGAGGACGTGAGGACAAGCCCACGATGGTTCAGCAGGTAAAGTTGCTTACCTCCCATCCTGAGGACATGAGGACAATCCCAAGATGGTTCAGCTGGTAAAGTTGCTTACCTCCCATCCTGAGGACTTGAGGACAATCCCAAGAAACCACATAAGGGAAGGAAGGAACTGACTCCCTCTGACTCCCTCAAGTTCCCCTATGACTTTCACACATAAGCTGTAGCACACACACACACACACACACACACACACACACTACACACTTTTAGGATTAGGGTTAGAGTTAGAGTTAGGTTTCAGATCGAAGTTAATATGGAGTTGTTAGATATATTTTTTTCATATTGAAGGAACTCAATAAAGGTTCCTGGTTTTTTTATCGTTCTTATTTATGAAATGTTTGAAAAGGAGAGAGCTATGAACACATAAGTGACACTAATGGGACAGTAATTCTTTATTTTGTGTCCAATAAGTGCTTTGTGTGAAGGAATATCACAGGACCAGTAGCCACAGTATTGAATAATCAAAGATGGTCTCCCTTATCATAAAAAGACAGTCTCAAACATGAATCTAGTACATGAGCTAGAGAAATACAGTGTTCTGCTGAATCAGGCAGGAGAGGGGTCTGACCTAGTTTAAGGAGGCTGTAAGTACGAGTAAGGAAGGGAGGAAATGGGGTACTGCGGACTGATGTGTCATGTAGGTTGTAGTCTGATTTTGTGTGTTCATTGGTTTGCCTGTGCTTCCCAGGTTTTAATCAAGTATCAGTCTGGAGGGTGCCCCGAGGGTACTTTCTTAATGAGATCACCATTAAGTCTGAGGAAAGCAGTTCAATTCTCTAGTGTGAGAACACCTCCTCCACTGAAGCCTGGACCTGAGATGGTCCAAAGAAGAAAGATTCTGCCTGCAGATGGCCACAAGTCTTGAAGATGAATGCAGTATCAACCTTCCTGTCTAGAGCCTGCTCACCTGTGTCTGCAGTTTGGACCACCACATGGTTCCCAGAGTCCCAAGAGGCATTCCATTCTGGTAAACCCTGTGTAGTACATTTAGAAGAGAAAGTCTGCGATAACAAATACAATAGCAAATTCCTGTTTAAGGAAAGGTGAGAGCAGAATGAGGGGCAGGTAGGATGGTTCAAGCCCTCAGAGGAATCAGCAGCGATACTCAGGGTCATGGAGAGTGTGTGGGTCCTTGTTTTTATTTGAATGCAATGGAAAAATCTCTTGATGGATTTAAGTGGACTGGATGAAAACATTTACTGTTGAAATCTTCAGACGTATATAATATAAAGAGTTAAAGACAATGATTAGGATCCCAAAAGAAGGGAGTTAATGAACATTTTATAAGCAGTCCCTATGGTATTTATCCTTCAACACAATTCGCCTAAAATATTGAAAAATGCCTGTGGCCACTGCAAGTGAATTTCTGCATTCTGGGGTGAAGATTTCCTCTCCCTTTCCTGAGTCTCTAGTCACGAAGTGGTTTTGTAGATGATTCCAGCTTTCTTCGGGCCAGGGAGGTAAGCCTCATTTTCAATTTCGTGTTCCCACCTCATAATGGATTCTTTGAATCTGCTCTGCAACCTATTCTATGTTGCTATACTTTCATTTTCTCCCAGAGCTCACAGGATTTCATTCTCCTCCTATACCTTAAACTCTGGCACCTCATCTCCTCTCAGCAGCCCTCTCCTCCATCCAATTCCCAGCTGGAAACCTCTTCAGATTTACAGTGGAAACAAAAATGATAGAAAAGAAGTCTTTGCAGTTATCATCTAAACCCTCCTTGACCAAACCTCCAACATTCCTTCTTCCTCTTATTTCATTGAGAGAAACATGAATCCATCTTTCAAACATCGATCTTTCAATTTCAACAGTTCCCAGCAACCTTTCTCCTCCAGAGTTTCATCTCTTAGCTTCCGCTACTTCGTGTGCGTTTACTTTTTCTGCCTGGCTGGTTTATCTGTCATCATAAAAACAACTTCAGTGTTATCCAGTAAGGCTGAAAAGGAAAGAAAAAGCAGCTATCTGTCAGAATCATTTCTGTGCCTAATATTTCTTCTTTCCTGTTCTTCGAATGTTATACTTGTCCCCACTATGGCAAAATCTCTTCATGTTTGGCTTGTTAGATTTCTAACACTGTGATGAAATACTAGAAAATGAAGCTTAAAATTAAGAACAAATTGTGAATTGTTTGAGTTCATGGATTCTGAGTCTTCAGCCCCTGGTCTCTTGGTTCTGTTTTCTAGAGGAATGTGACCAAAGCACATGGTGCAGGAAATGGCTCACCTCAAGGACTGGGGAACAGAGTGCCAGAGGAGGGGCTAGAGGCCCAGTATGTCTTTCAAGAAAGCACACCCAGGATTCTACTCCCTCCAACTAGGCCCCACAACCTTCCAAAAAGTGCCATGAGCGGGGGCTGGAGAGATGGCCTAGCGGTTAAGAACACAAACCACTCTTACAGAGGACCGGGTTCGATCCCCAGCACCCACATGGCAGCCGAGAACCGTCTGAAACTCCAATTCCAGGAGAACTCCAGTTCCAGGGGAATCCGACACCCTCTTCTGACCTCCGCGGCATTGCACAACACGGGTGCAGAAGCTTGCATGCAGGCCGTGCATTCATACACATACAGAAATAAATAAAAAAGAATTAAAAAAAAAAAGTGCCATGAGCTTGGAACTAAGCTTTCTTTCATCTCAAGAACCTTTTGAGAGGCATTTATTACCTAAGCCTTGATCAAAGAAATAAATTAATCCTTGATCCAAATATCAAATATTTACTTTATGAGATATTCAATTTCAGATACATTGTAATTAGAACTACCAAACAGTCTTTCAAGTCGGAACTATAAGTGGGGGATAGTATCATCTGTCTACTTTTTAGTCTAATATTAGGAAGTGCACTAGCTTAATAACAGATTTTTGTCATAGGTTTCAGCTCCCTTACAACTTTAGCCATTTTCTCAAAGATAGGAGAGAAAAGTGCTCATTTTGGTTACCTTAAAGAATTCCAAATGCTGGGTTGAAGAGATGTCTAACTGGTTAAGAGCACTTGCTGCTTCTGCAAAGCACCAAGATTTGGTCTCCAGCACCCATCTGGTGGCTCACGACTATCTCTAATTCCAGGTTCAGGGGACCAGACACACTCTTTTGGCCTCCACGAGTGTTGTGCACACATGGAACCCTTGCACACATCCAGGAAAAATACTCATACACATAAAATAATAATTCATTTTAATAATGCATTTTCAAAAGAATTCTGAATGCCTAAAATTTACTCATTATCAATTCTTGAAAGAGAATTTTCAGAAAGCAATCACCTACACACTGAAATAACACACAGAAAGAACTCTGCATTACATACTGGATTAATACAGTCAAGTGCATGCTTCAAAATACCCTTCTCAGTCATGTTTGAATTAATGTCTTGTCTTTAGAATTTAGAGTGTAAAGTCATAGCAATGTCACTTGCTACTAAGCTAATATTGTTCGTGCACATAGTTAAAACATGACTGTTGTGGATGGATCCCAACACGTACTCCTAACTCAAGGTCTTAGTGAGATGAGAAAGGATAAGTGTTTGCTACCATTTGCTGAGAAACATAGGCAATAGCTGGTAAAAATGTGAGCTGAGGATAGAGTTTTTGACTAAAGATCTTGAAAGAAGCATGGTTTGGGCATCCTAGGTCAAATAGTTGTATTATACTGAAGGTTGCAGCTAAAATAGTATCTACATGGGTGAATTGCTGGGAGGAGGTTAAAAAAATAAACAAGGTCAAGAAAACACAGAGACTTCAGACAATACTCCTGAATAGATAGAAGTCAGACAACACAGACTCAGCTCACATCATAGTGTCAAATACCTTGTCCATTGCTCCGTGTCCCCGAAAGTTAGGTGCGCTTATCACCCACAGTGATGAATGAATAAACAGCACATCCAATAGATGAACTTTCAATGGGTGCCTATATCAAGATGGAGTCTGGGTAAATGGTTAGTTTTATGTCAACTAGACTCCACCCAGTGACGAGGTGACTGTTTAAACATGATGTCTACATATTTCCAGAAGAGATCCATGCTTTTTATTACATGAATTTGTTTATTGCTGGATGGGGGCCCACAGTGCACCTTGGGTGTCAGAGGACAACTTTCAGGATTCAGTTATGAACACCTTCGAGATCCCAGGGACGGAACTCAGGTCTTTAAGCATCATTAACCTGCTGGGCCATCCTGGTGGCCTGAAATTCACATTTAAATTGGTGTAGTGATTAAAGCTCTTGGCCTCCTCCAGAATGCAGGTGGAGATAATACAGTTTACGGAGGTCCAGACTAGACAGGAAATGTGGAGAAGAATGAGTTTTCTCTCCTGACTGCTTGAGCGAGGCCATCCACCTTCTGTTCTGGGTTCTTCATTTCTTAGCCTTTCATACTTGACCTGGAATCTTCACCAGTGTCTCCTCGGCTCTCTTTCCAGCAAAGCACACCACCAGGTTTCCAGAGATTTCTGACTAAGATAGCACACAATGAAACCATCTAAGTTCAACCCTTTCTTCAACCAGCCACTCCCAGGTTCCCCAGCAGTAGCCAGGGCAGATTTTTTTCTAAAGATGGAAAGGAGTTAGCCATTAGTACACAGGGCTGAGGAACAGGCAAGGAGTGAATGATAGAACCAGGAAGTCAGATCTGCTGCTGGTGCCTTCTAGGCCTGGCAGCATGGAAGTGAAATGATACCTCCTGTGCGATGAGACCAGAGTTTAGCTGGAAATGGCAGGCTCAGACTCCACTCTGCATCACCATGATGTGGAGACTCTTGCCAACTTTCCAATAATTTCTGGTCCAGATAAAAGTACAGAAATACTCTTGCAGATATCAGGACAAGCCCACAAGAGGAACTGTTAAGCTCTTGAATTTCAACAAACCTCACACAGATGATAAGTTTCACCTGTTTTGTTTAGTTTTGTTTTTTCAAGTTAAAACTCAGTTCTCACCCTTTTAATTTTTCCTGAGGACAGTAAGTACATTAGAAATACACTATCGGTATGAGGGAAACTGCTGCTTAGTGGGTTAAAGAAATTTTGTTTTCACCACCTTATTGTCTTGCCAGTGAAATGTTTAAAACCTTGATGATATATCTACTTCAAACTACTCTAGACTTTCCAGCATTGATGGTTCTACAACATAAACACAGAATATACAGATTTAAGGTTGTCTAAGTTGCTATTGAGGAACTTATTTTAAAATGTGAACACCACTCCATATATTCACTCAACTTTTAAGCTCTTCTTTAGAATGATAAAAGTAACTTTTGCTTCCCAGTGGCATTTGAATGTTCATTTTCCTGAATTTCTCAAGTGCTGTATGGAAATCCCCTTAATCATTGCTGTGACTAATTTGTTTTTAATTACATACCTTATATTGCTTAACTTCCTCTAACTTTTGGCAGTTTTCTCCCATTCAATGCAATAAGCTTTTTGAGGAAAAAATATTTACTACAAAGTGAAAACAGGTTTCTCAGTGGGTGTTCCACTATCTTTGTCAGTTTCCAATCTTGGAAGATTCTGGCAGTTTAAGTGTCTGACTGACCTTTATAGAAGGTTTGGAAATAACTATCTTGTTTTAGTCTTATTTCCCAACATCTCTGGGCTTAACTTTGTTCAGAATTTTGCTTTCTGCAAATACTGATATAAGAGAAGCTCCTCGAATTCAGTCGGCAATTCCTATTGATTTTGAGAATCCACACATTTGGGTTGCCATTTATACTTGGAACTGTTACTAAGCTAGGGTCTGGAAAGAATAACCTGACAGAAAATGAGCATGTGAATTAGGTGTTAATATTTCTTTTTTTTTTTAAATGAGGAAATTTAGAGTCAGTAAGGTTAAATGATAGGCCTAAGATCACAAGGGGATGAATAAAATCTGTTGCCAGCTCTCAACATGCATAATCACTCTATTACCACATATTAACTTTACATTTTGGCATTTATGAATGAATTCCTTCCATTAAAAAGGCTGTTGGAGACAGGGGTTGGACAGAACAGAATGGTGAGAGATTTCTGTGGCTTTGAGACAATGAACAAATCACATATTAGTCAGCCGTTTTCCTCTTCCCCACCCATCTTAGAAATTTTGATCAGACAATAAAGTATTCTCTTTTGTTACAGGAACTCTACAAATTATTCTAAGAAATAAAGGACAAAACGAAAATAAATACAAGATTTGGTGCTTCGTTTGCGCCAGTGCACAATAAAGTTTAAGAGGCAGATGCCCACAAACACTAGAGAAAGCATGGTTTGCTACCGCCTGAAGTGCAAAGTAGCATGTAAGACCTAAAAGCCTGGGTGGCCCAAGTGGCACGGGGATGGGGTGGGGTGTTGGGGGGGGGGAGCACGCAGAGATGAAGGATATTAATTTAAGCACATTTCAGAATGAAATGAAATACGATGAGAGGAAGGGGAAAGGCAAGTTCAGCGTTCGATGATGAGATCATCTCCAGAGAAGCAAAGCCAGGAAACTCCTAGGCGGGGATAGAATGGAAGCATTTGGAACTGGAAAGCCACTGGTTTCTGGGAAACAACCTTAGCATTTCTTTTTTGGCGTGGGCAGTGGGGGTTGGGGCGGGATGTACCTCTGTTGTTAAATATCTCCCAACCAGCGCATGTGCTTCTTGACTTATGGTCAGCGGTTTGAGCTCCACAAACAAGAAGCTCTTCCTCTTCCTCTTCCTCTTCTCTCAATGCAGTTCAAGTGCAGACAGTTTTGAAACCCATTCAGTCGTCTTCGTCTCTATCAGTACAAGTCTAATGCAATCTTCCACTGTCTTCCTCCAGCTTTTCGTTATTAAAACAGATGAATGTGTCCACCAAAAAGACCATGCTTCAATCCAGCATCTCCTTGTAGCCAGTCTGATAACATGGCCAGACTGCTCAGAGCTTTGTCCTGTTAACCCCTTTATCATAATTCACCCTTACTCACGTCTCTGCCTCATTCGGGTTATGTTTATACTGGCCCACTAAGCTTCCCTGTCTATATATA
This sequence comes from Rhizomys pruinosus, assembly GCA_009823505.1. NCBI lineage: Eukaryota > Metazoa > Chordata > Mammalia > Rodentia > Spalacidae > Rhizomys > Rhizomys pruinosus. The sequence continues at coordinate 5,241,296 of VZQC01003012.1, read as the reverse complement.
CTGATCTACGGCATATATTTTTATCAGTCTTCTCTGTTCTTCTGCCCTGTTGATGTGAGTTCATTGTTTGGTTTTCCTACTCTATGGTACTAACCTCCAACTTTCTGACCTGATCAAATTCCTGTTTTAAGATCTTTTTTGTTTGTTTGTTTGTTTGTTTTTTGTTTGTTTTGTTTTTTTTTTTCCTTTTTTAGCTATAAGTGATAATCCATGAGTACAAGCATCCTTCGTGCAAAACCAATCTACAGGCTGTTGTGTCCAAACCCCCACAGCCCCACCATCCAGTGGGGGGTGACATGTTGTTTGTTCAATCAAGTTGATCAAATGAGTGTCCAGACTACATCGCTGTAGTTTCACCATTCACCCCAATCCAGAAGACCTTTACATTCTAAATTCTACCATGCCCCCCTCTCCGCAGGTTGGTCCCTAGGCTTAGAAAAGGGGCACAGTGGGATGAGAAGCAAACAGTCCACCTCTCTGGAGCTGTTGACTTGGACTATGGTAATTCTGGTTGTTTCATTTCATGGGCTGACGGTTTGTCCAGGGGAAACCAACTTGTCATAAAATACTTGAAGCAATTTCAAGGGCAGAAAGAGAGGAGCAAACAATCCTCAAACACCTAGGAAAAGAAACTAATAAAAACATAATCATAGGAGTACATCATAGGAATAAAAGTCAAATGGATAAGAAGTTGAAAGGAAGCAACATCCATTCTTTTCAATAGTAACCTTAAATAATAATGGGCTAAACTCCCCAATGAAAAGGCATAGACTGAGAGAAAGGATTAGGAAAACAAAACCATCTATAGGCTGTCTAAAAGAAACACATCTCAATTCCAAGGATAAGAACCAACTTAAGGTGAAGGGATGGAAGGAAACATTCCACAAATGTAACCAAAAAGAAAGCAGGTGTTTTGCTATGCTAATATCAGACAAAATAGAGTTCCAAAGCAAAAAAAATCAAAAGAGACAAAGAGGGCCATTATTTCCTTATTAAAGGGAAAATTATCCATGAAGTTTTCACAATCAGGAATATATATGCACAAAACCCAGTGCACCAAACATTACAAAGACAATTGTTCAGGATCTCAAGGTGCAGATTAACCACAGCACACTAAGATTAGGGGACTTCAATACTGCCCACTAAGTCCGTTAGACAGATCAACAGGACAAAAGATAAATGATACAATACACCAAATGACCTCATTAGACATCTATCGAATATTTCACCCCCCAAAACCCAGAGAATATACTTTTCTACTCAGCACCTCGTGGAACATTCTCCAAAATAGACCATATGCTGGGAGACAGAAAAAACTCACAACAAAATACAAAAAGAATGAAAATCTCAGGCAATCGATCAGACCACAGAGCAATAAAACTCATAACAAAACCAAAATAAACCCTAACAACCTGGACAAGAAACATGAGATTAAATGACACCTCCTGAATAATGAATGGGTCAAGGAAGAAATAAAGAAAGAATAAAAATATTCCTGGAACGTAATGACAATGATAAGACAACACAGCAAAACCTATGGGACACTTTAAAGCAGTCCTAAGAGAGGAATTTATAGCTCTTAGTGCCTACATTAAAAGAAACTAAATAGCACAAGTGAATGATCTAACACTGCAGCTAAAATAATTGAGAGAGGCGGGCATGGTGGCACATGCTTTAATCCTACTAACTAGGGAGGCAAGAGGTAGTGGTCTTTGTGAGTTCAAGCCACCTGGTCTACAGGAGTGAATTCCAGGACAAGCTGGACTACAGGGAAACCCGGTCTCAAAAAGAACAACAACAAAAAAAATACTTTTGAGAGACAACAACAAATGCAGCAGACAAGAAGAAATAACCAAAAATCAGAGCAGAGATCAATGAAATAAGAAAACAAAGAAGCCATTTCAAAAATCAATGAATCAAAAAGTTGATTCTTTGAAAAAAACACAGATTAGACCCAGACACTCTAGCCCATTTAAGTAAAAGAAAGAAGGAACAACTCCAAATCAATAGAAATCCTGTGATGAAAGGGGGAAATAGCACAACAATGAAAGATCCAGACACATACTGGAATACTTCAAAAAAAACCTATACTCTACTAATTTTCAAAACCTAGAAGAAATGGAATGAATAGCCGAAATCCTGGGAATCACCAAAGCTCAACCAGAAGAGATCGACAGCTTAAAGAGACCAAAAATACATGACGAAATTGAAGAGGTAATAAGTATACTCCCAACCAAAAATGCCCAGGCCCGATGGTTTCGATGGCAGAATTCATAAAATATTTTTTCAAAAAGACTTACAACCATTACTACTCAAGTTGTTTAGAAGGATACAAATGGAGGGAGTTCTCTTCTATGAAGCCAGAATCACGCTATTACCAAAACCAGGTAAAAATACAACCAAAAAGGAGAACTATAGACCCATCTCCCTAATGAACACAGATGCCAAAATTCTAAACAAGATACTGGCAAATCGCATGCAGACCCACATCAAGAAGATCATCCATCATGAACAAGTTGGATTCATACCATAGATGCAGGGATGGTTCAACATACAAAAATCAGTAAATATCATCAAGCATATACATGGACTAAAAGACAAAAACCACGCCATCATCTAAATTGATGCGGAGAAAGCCTTTGACAAAATCCAGCATCCCTTCATTTTTAAAGTGCTAGAGGGAATTGGACTGGAGGGATCATTCCTCAATGTAATCAAAGCCATATACAGGAAACCCACAGCCAATATCATCCTAAATGGGGAAATGAAAGAAGCATTCCCCTAAAAAGTAGGAACTTGGCAAGGCTGCCGCCTGTCACTACTCCTTTTCAATATAGTGTTTGAAACACTTGCTAGGGCAATAAGGCAAGAAAAGGAAATTAAAGGAGTTCTAATTGGAAAAGAGGAAGTCAAGCTATCCCTTTATGCTGATGATATGATTGTCTACCTAAGGGATGCTAAGAACTCCACCAGGAAACTCCTAGAAACGATTAAGTATTTCAGTAAAGTGGCAGGATACAAAATAAATCTAGAAAAATCAGTATCCTTTATTTACACCAACAACAAGCAACTGAAGAAGGAATACAAGGAGACCTTCCCACTCACAGTAGCCTCAAAAACAATAAAATACCTAGGAACAAACCTAACCAAAGACACCAGGGATCTCTACAACAAAAATTCTAAACCCCTGAAGAAGGAAATTGAGGAAGACATCAAAAGATGGACAAACCTCCCATGCTCAGGGATTGGGAAAATAAATATAGTAAAAACGTCTATTCTACCCAAACTCATGTACAGATTTATTGCAATCCCAATGAAAATCCCCAAGAGCTTCTTCACAGGCTTGGAAAAAAAATCCTCAATTTCATTTGGAAAAACAAAAGACCCCAAATAGCCAAAGCAAACCTGAGTGAAAAGAGCAATACAGGGGAGATCTCTATACCAGACATCAAACTATACTACAGGGCTATAGTCATAAAACAGTTTGGTGCTGGCACAAAAACAGACCAGTTGACCAATGGAATAAAACTGAAGATCCAAACCTGAGTCCATACAATTTCAGCCACCTCATATTTAGCAAGGGGCCCAACAAGACACAATGGAGGAAAGGCAGCATCTTCAGTAAGTGGTGTTGGCAAAACTGGATCACCACCTGTAGAAGAATGAAATTAAACCCCTACCTCTCACCCTATATAAAAGTCAATTCCAGATGGATCAAAGACCTCAACCTGAAACCCAAAACTCTGGAGGTGATAGAAGAAAAACTTGGCAGCAGTCTACAAGACATAGGTATGGGAAAAGACTTCCTAAACCAGACAGAAGCTGCACAAGAAATAAGATCGACAATTGACAAATGGGACCTCATTGAACTCAAAAGCTTCTGTACATCAAAAGAAAACAATAAAGGAAGTGAAGAGAAAACCCATAGAGTGGGAGGAAACCTTCACTGCAGATACATCTGACAAAGCCTTAATTTCCAGAGTATACAAGCTACTCAAAAAACAAAGAAGAAAGAAAACAAATGAATCACTCAAAAGATGGAGCAAAGAACTGACTAGAGACTTCACAGAGGAGGAATTAGAGATGGCTGAGAAATATCTTAAAAACTGTTCAATGTCACTAATAATTAGGGAAATGCAAATTAAGACCACTTTAAGATATTATCTCACTCCAATAAGACTGGACAGGATCAAGAAAACAAACAATATCAAGTGCTGGAGAGGTTGTAGGGAAAGGGGAACACTCATCCATTGCTGGTGGGAATGTAAAACTTGTACAGCCACTATAGAAAGCAGTGGGGAGAACACTTGGAAGACTCAAAATGAGCTTGCCATTTGACCCAGTCATACTACTCCTGGTTATATACCCACAAGACTCATCTTACTGCAGGAATACATGCACAGCTATATTTATTGCAGCTCTGTTCACAATAGCAAAAAGCTGGAACTAACCCAAATGCCCCTCAACTGACGAGTAGATAGAGAAAATGTGGTACATGTACACAATGGAGTTCTATGCAGCAGTAAAGAAAGACAACATCATGAACTTTGCAGCTAAATGGATGGATCTAGAAGATATTATATTAAGTGAAGTAACACAGTCCCAGAAAAACAAATGATGAATGGTATCCCTCATATGTGGATGCTAGCACCAATAACACAGTTGTAAATATTTCTTGTGGAGAGGGATGCATATTAAAAGAACAACAACAGAAAGACAGCATCAGAAAATGGACTGAAATGGTGAATTGGGAGGGTTGGAAGGGGTGGGAGAGGGACATGGGTCGATATTCCATTAATGTATATTTAATTGACATGAGTTCACCAAGTGGGAGAGGGACACGGGTGTATATTCGATTGGCGCATGTTTAATTGACGTGAGTTCAACAAGTATCCAGTTTTGCCCAGACTCTGTCTACAGGTTACATGGTGTTTTAGGACTTAGTAAAAGTAAATATGTGAATATTAAACAACATTGTTTTAAAGGTTTTGATAAAAACGGTAATGCATCTGATTAAATTGGAAATATAAATCGTTGTTGTCCACATTTGTTTTACTTAAAATCTGTATAACAATAACTTTGGGGTTGCCATATACAAATGTTCTCTATAATTTTTCTGTTATACAGTATCATCTTGTAGCATTCTCTTTTATCTGTAGGATGATTTGACTTAGGAATTAAGTTTGCTTCCCAAATTGACGTACAGTCACCCAAAACAGCTTGGGTGAATTTGATGAAATCTGTGCCTTGATTCCTGCCTATAGGTATGTGTACTACAACTGCCTGTTTGAGACTGATGAGTCAAAAAATAAAAACCTAAATTAAAAAGGGGGATATAGATATACATGAAATCTTTTTGTCAAAAACTTTGCAATTTAAATCTTAACACTAACTATGGGGAAAGATTTGTATGTTCCCACAGGTCAAAATGTCACCAACTTAATGGCTGAGAAAGAAAAGATACAGCTTCACATTGTGTAGGATGTACGAGTAAGTGCCAGCAAAAAGGTTGGCCCCTCTGAAAATTGAAAGAAAGAAAAGCTTCAGACTTCTACAGGCATCAAACTCCTCTGTTGATCCTACTTGTAACAACTCTTCATAATGAGTCCTAAAGAAACTTACCTTCTAGGCGCCGTAGTTTTAATACAAGAGACTTTCTTACCTCCCCTTCATAGAACAAAGAGGAATATGATGATGGTGAGGGCATTGTGTAACTGTAAATTGGAGCCAACTGTTATAGAGGTAATCTCTTATAAAACTGGTAAAGCTGCCTTCTTTAATTGACTAATAGACATAGGAACTGTGAAAAGGATTATTCTCTATTCAGAACCAAATATAATACTAAAGTCTCCTTAAGCTATGCATTTAAGCAAAATATATTAATACAGGAGAGCTCTGATATCAGCAATGGATTATTCTACCAAGGAGATGTTGGCCAGGGAATCCAAGGCCCACCAAAAGGTAAAGGCTTCTTGCCTGTAAACTGGGATACCTGCAAGAAGAGAGGCAATAAGGCCCTGCTGTCGAAGACTTGGTGTAAGCATGGGAAAGATGTATTGAGTCCACACTTGCAAGTGTACAGTTGGTCGCTGGTATACAAGAAAGTGCTACCAAAGGCCACTAAACCAACAAAGCAAATATAGTTCTCCTTGAGTCAAGCAAGACTCCTCCATCAGCACCAGCTACACCTCACTTGCCTGGAAATACTGTGCAGCAGTGGCAGCCATATGTCTGTATATCCCCAATCTAATTGGTTATTAGCTCTCTTCTTGGAGGAATAACCCATGGCTGATGCCACAAGCTTACATCCTCTAGTGGTTAGGAGATGTTAGAAGCCACAGTAAGACCCTGTCATATTTTACAGAAAAAAACATAATTCATGGATTAACATACCATCCAAACATCTGTGTCTATACCAAAGTAACCTACCATAACAATTAGTACTGTTTAAATACCTATATATCTAATTGCTTGTGCTTCATTAGTAGGATTGAAAGGTTATTGCTGGACAAATTATCAGCCCATGAAAGGAAACAGCCAGAATTGACCAGAGACATAGACAACAGCTCCAGAGAAAGTAGATTGTTTTGCTTCTCGTCCACCTGTGCCCCTTTTCCAAGTGTAGGGAACAATCTGTGGAAGAAGGGGCATGGTAGAATGTAAGGGCTGTGATTGGGGTGAATGGTGAAACTACAAAAATATAGACTGGACACTTATTTGATCAACTTGATTGTACATACAAGCCCCCCCAGCTGGATGGTGGGACCCTTGGGCTGTGTGGGTTTGGGCATAACTGCTTGCAAAATGGCTTTACACGAAGGATGATTGTACTCATAAATTATCACATATTGTTAAAAATGAAAAAAATAAAGAAGTAATAGAAAAAATAATAATACAAATTTTAAATAACATTAAAAATAGTCTTTCTAGCTAACTAGATCTACAAAAGTCAAACTATTCAGAAAAGCCACTTAATATTCTATAAAACTCCATGCTTTTAGTTCCATTTACAAATTCATGGTTGATTTCTGTGAAGCAACACTAACCACGTAGTGAAAATCTTGAAATGTTTTAGTTGAACATCGAGGCCAGAGTCAGAAAGCCCATCTATGAATTCCTTCAGAATTGGGCAAATGCATTTGATCTTGCTTTATACAAAAACAGACACAGTAAAGTGTACACCTATGACTCTGAAGATGTCAGAGATGAGAGTGTAAAGCAGGATATCTGCCTCTATTCTATTCCACAGAGAATTCTTGGGAGAAAAACATTGCTTATACTAGTTTTGCTTATTTAATTTTTTATCATGCTTGGTGGTATTGGAGAGTGTTGGGTAAAAGAGAACACTTCTGTGCTACTACAGGTATGGAATGGTGGAGAGTTGTGAATGTTAGAGCCTCTTGTCACTTTTCAATTACACTTGGCCACTGTACATTCTTTAAAGAAAGATTTGACTCCATATATTGCTGTTACTCAGGACAATGGGAGTCCCAAGAATGTTTGGTCTTATGGAGACTCCACATGGACTGGATGGAGTATAGAATTCTTGGAAGAGATCTTGACGTTCAGCAAGGAGGTAATCATTATTTGCTCTTATCCTTATTGCTAATAACTTCATCATTCATCATTTGTCACATTTAAAAACCTTTGTTTATATTCATTTTTCTGGAACTTTGTTACTTCATTCAGAATAATGGCTTCTAGTTCCATCCATTTACCTGCAAAGTTCATTATGTCCTCCTTCTTAACCTCTTTGTTGTAGTTTGTCTTCCATTGCTGTGACAAAACACTCTGACCAACAACAACTTGGGGAGGAAAGGGTTTATTCAGCTTACATCTCCAGGGTCACAGTTCATCACTTAGGGAGCCCAAGGCAGGAACTCAGGGCAGGAACCTGGAGGCAGGAGCTGAAGCACAGGCCATGGAGGAATGCTGTTCACTGGCTTGCTCCCCTGGCTCATGCCCAGCCTGCCTTCTTATACAGTACACAACAACCTGCCCAGGGTGGCACTACTCATTGTGGGCTGGGTCCTCCCACACTGCTCGACCATCAAGACAATACTCCATAGATGTGGCCACAGGCCAATCCAATGGAGCCAATTCCCCAATTGAGGCTCCCTCAACCCAGGTGTGTCACGTTGACACTAAACCTATCCAGCACAATTGACCCCTTGTCAACTTGACACACAAAACACATCACTATTAAACCACAACCTTCCCAGTTCTTATCCCCAAAGTATGATATTAACATTAATCACAACCTAAGACAGTACAACCTTAAAAGCCCCACAGTCCTTAAAATGTCCAAACACTTAAAAGTTCACAGTCTATTAAAAGTCTCTTAACTGTGGGCTGCTGTAAAATCCAAAACAAGTACTGTCTTATTTCAAAGGGAAGAATCAGGCACTCTCAAACAAAACCTAAGTCCAGCAAGTAGCTCAAGGCTGGACACCTGGGATTCACTCACGATCTTCTGGGCTCCAAAGGGTCTCGGCAGCTCCCCCTCTCCGACTCTGCCGTCCGTGGCACACTCATCTCGCAGGCCCAGGCCGACTCCATTCTACACCTACCGCTGCTCTTGGTGGTCGTCCCAGGGTACCGGCATCTCCAAAAAGCTGGGGTCGCTACTGAAACTGAGGCAGCACCTTCACCAATGGTCTCTTCTGACCTCTCCTGGTGCAAAGCCTCAGCTTCTCTCCATGACCCCTGCAATCCTGGGGTCTTCACAGCAACCGAGGTGCACTTCCACCAATGGTCTTTCCTGACCTCTCACAGTGCCAAGCCTCGGCTGCTCTCTGTGACCCCCTCAAATTTCAACACCGGAACCATATAGGAGACTCTTACACGTTACCAAGTCCGGCTTCTGGCTCGAGATGGAGGCTCAGGCCCTTTCTGGGTCACAGCTTCTGTGTGCTGACCTTGAAGATATTCTCCCCAGAAGATTTCACCTCAGTGATGCTGGTCTCTTGTTACTTACAGCTGATTTTTCAGCCCCAGCTAACCAGCATCAATTGCCCCAGTACCACAAAAGTTTCACTTCAGGTTCTGGTCTCTTGTTACTTACAGCTGATTCTTCAGCCCCAGCTGACCAGAACCCACAGATTACACAGTCCTGATGATCTCTGCTCCCCTTTGAAACTAGAAACTTCACAAGCCAGGCCTCCATCTTCTACAACTCCTTCAGCAAAACTGCTCCAAGCTCCACAGCAACGATCTTTAGGCATTCAGTGATCTTCCCAGCCCAAAGTTCCAAACGCCTCCACAATCCTTCCCCAAAACACCAAGGTCAGGTCTGTTACAGCAATACCCTACTCTTCTGGTACCAATTTCTGTCCTAGTTTGTCTTCCATTGCTGTGACAAAACACTCTGACTGACACCAACTTGGGGAGGAAAGGGTTTATTCAGCTCACATCTCCTGAGTTAGAGTTCATCACTTAGGGAGCCCAAGGTAGGAACTCAGGGCAGGAACCTGGAAGCAGGAGCTGAAGCACAGGCCATGAAGGAATGCTATTCACTGGCCTCCTCCCCTGGCTCATGCCCCACCCACCTTCTTATACAGTACACAACAACCTGCCCAGGGTGGCACTACTCATTGTGGGCTGGGCCCTCCCACACTGCTCAACCATCAAGACAATACTCCACAGATGTGGCCACAGGCAAATCCAATGGAGCCAATTCCCCAATTGAGGCTCCCTCAACCCAAGTGTGTCAAGTTGACACTAAAGCTATCCAGCACACTCTTCATAGATCTCCATTGTGTAGCTGTACAACATTTTCTTTATCCACTCATCAGTTGAGGGACACGTGGGTTGCTTCCAGCTCTTCCCTATTATTGTTGGAGCTGATAGCACCAAAACCCTAGTTTTAAGGAAAACTGAGCAAGATTAATGTTATATCTCTTTTTATCTGAAAGCAACTGTACAAGAACAACATAGGGACTGGTTCAAAGAACTGACTGAAACAGTAAACTTCTTCTCAAAACAGTAAACCTCTTCAAAGAAAAACTTTAAAAAGACTGAGAAAAAGATGCAAGACAGGTATGGTAGAATGCATGAGCTAGGGTGGGGCACAGGGTATGGAAGAGGAAATGATTCTAAATTGGATTGGGAAATGTTCTATGAAATGCACCTGAAGTGCAATAAAATATTAATAAAAATTGAAAGAAAACTTTTATTGTTTTCAAGATTTCTCAAAACCATCAAAGTAATACAAACCTTCAGGGAAATCCATCATCAGTTCTGATCCTTGGCATCAAATCCTCAGCCAGTGAGAGCCATGTGCCTTCATACAGTGCTCACCCACTGAGCTATCAACATGTGGTATCCACCACTTTCAAGCCATCTGTTCAAAATAGCACCCATGGACTACTTAATGAGAGCTCAGCCTCCTACTGATGAGCACTGGGTTGATGCTGGCTTTCCATAATTTTATTGATACTTAATAAGTGCAAACACTTATTAAAATATAACCTCAATATGATTGAGTTGTAATTCGCCAAAATTATATTGAAGCTTATTTGGAAGTTGATGTAATAGATATATGCTGGTGATAATTTTTATAATTCTGGGGCATCATTAGCTCTTAGACATTAAACTATCTCTCAAAGTTACAATGATTCGCTATGCTATAATGATGCAGTATTGAACAAGAAGTGAAGGCAGATTAGAAATGTTAATCAAGAGTCATGCCAAAGGCAAAATGCAAAGTGAGAAGCACACTGGAGACCAAGAGGACGAGGAGTCTCAGTGAAGCCTTGAACAATCAAGAAGAGAGACCCAAGTAGAAAGATGAAGATACAGGGCTTCCCAACTGGCAAAGTTGTGTTAATATACTAATGGCAGAAATAAGCTTAAACTGGAGGATAGCAAGACACTTCCTGGAAAAGAAATTTAACATTATCTAAGAATAAATAAGTTGTAACTTTTAATAAACTAGTTCCAAATCCAAAAAATAACCTGAACAAAATATTAAAAGGTATGTAAATTAAACATGTGTTTATGATATATGTTTATCACTAGCAAAGTGAAAGAGAGAGAGAGAGAGAGAGAGAGAGAGAGAACAATCTATCAGTGAGAAGATTCAGTTAATTAGTTACATAATTTTATTTTGTAAAAAGTGCCATGAGAAGATGCTCACAAAGATCCAGGTGTATATAGTTAGATCAGTTCTCATTTTTATTTATGTGCGTTTTTAAACATTTTTATTGAAGGTATGTGCATTTCATACATTGTTTCTCAGTCCAATCTAGAGTCATCTTGTCTTCCATGCCCCCCACCCCACCTGAGTTCAAGCACCCTGCCATCTCTTTTTCTGATTCTTTTCAAAGTTTTTTCAAAGCAGAGGATTAGTGTCCTTGGGGGAACTTTATTATTTCAGTCAATTCCCTGTCCCTGTTCCTCTGCTGTTGTTCCCTCCAATCTGTACCACTTCAATATATATATATATATATATATATATATATATATATATCACCTATACTAAAATTATATCATCTGTACATAAACTGTCATTTCCATATCATATTTCAGGATTCACATTTTTCCTTTTTAAATTTATATTACTCTAAAATATGCCTCCACCCATATACCAAGATTACAAAGACTAAAAATAAGTGATGGGTTAATTCTAGACCCTGATAAGGGATTTACATTATCAGAGTTACTTTCAGGGAAAGGGGTATATAATATCAATTTTGATCAGTTTGCCTGACAACTCGGTGCTTGGTGCTAGCATCCACAAATGAGGGATACCATTCATTGTTTGCTTTTCTGAGACTGTGTTACTTCACTTAGCATAATATCTTGCCACTGACTAGCCCACCGGGGGTCGTGTTCTAATCGTGGGTCAACAGAGTCCTCTTGGAAGGAAAACACAGGTTCGGTGAATGGCGTACAGAAGAAAAACCAAGAGAGGCTTTTCTGGATCTGTAGCGATTTTATTGAGCTCAAGGCAGTGATTTTATGGTAAATTCAAGAAGAAACAGCAAGGAGAGTTGGCAAATTTTCCAGAACTATTGGACAGGTTACTAACAATTTAATTTTCATACATTAACCAAAGTACATAGTCATGGGTCATGGTTGGCATATTACAGCATAATACATCTTTGAGTTTAGACAATGGTCACCAAACCGCAGGCACAAGTCTGGAACAAAACCTTTTTGAACTGAGAGATTGTGGCTTTTTTTTATTATTTCTTTATAACTAAAATAACCTTTACTTAGTGATCTTTAAGTTTTCTTTTTCTGTCTCCCAGGGAAATGGCTCAGGCCAATTGTAATGGACATGGAGCCAATTTTTCAACATGTCTTGCTTTGGTACAGTGTGTGCAATGCCACCATTTACTATTGTATATTTGATTAATAATAGTTTGTTTTTGCTGTGGGGTTAACAAGTGCCAAGGAGGCCTAGCTCTTAGCAATTTTTGCATGAAGTTTAAAGTATAGTAAAAGACCCACTGCCCACCTATATTAACCCTCTATCTTCCCATTCATTATATGTTCCTGTGAAAGGAGGGGGAGAATCAGGGACCCTTTGTATGTTATTTTTTCATAAAGGAGGAGCCCACCATCTGCCTTTAATTAAATAATGCCTCCCGTCATACAAGACTGCCACTGGAATTCCCATTTTACTCAGTAACAGTCATGATATAAAACATCATTTTTACCTGATTATCCTATTTTGAACTTTCTTCAAACAATTTATTATTTTGTAATTGGTCTATGATATCACCCAATGTAATGTTGTTTTTCCAATGAATTTTTGCAAGAGCTTTTAATAAAGGAGGGTCGTACTCAAAAATATTTTTATATTTAATTTGACTAAGATTTACAGAAAGTTCCTGCTCCAAGAATGGCCTAAAACTGGGGGAGGTGTTTGGCTATTATTGCCAACTCCCAGAACATCTAGGTAACTCTGTCCTTTGTCTATAAGGAACATTTAATTAAACTTGAGAGAGGACTTTGTTGTATTTAGAAAGTATATTATAACTAAGAAAGACAGCATGCCAAGCCCAGCACCAAGGAAGCATGACATCTTAGGAGCATATCGGGAAATGGTCAAGGCCGAGCACTCTGTCAGGGACCTCCAGAGGGTCAGGCTCCGAAGGACTTTGCTCCCCTGCTTGCCTCAAATATGACTTTCATCACAGCTCATACGCAAGTGACACTGGAGTTGGTGTAACAATATCTTCTGGTTCCATCATTTACCTGCAAAGTTCATGTCATTTGTGGTGGTTTGAATGAGTGTCCCCCATAGGCTTTAAGTATTCACACATTTGTCTCCAGTTGGTGGCACTGTTCTTGGAGGTCTTAGAAGGTGTGGCCGTGCTAGAGGAAGTATGTCACTGGGGGCAGGCTTAGTGAGTTTAACAAGCCTCGCGGTCTCCACTCGCACGCTCTCTCTGCTTCCTGTGCTCATTGCAAGATGTGACCCTTGGTTTGCTGCTCCAGCTCCAGCCGCCATGCCTCCCACCACAATGGACTCTAATTCCCTGGAACCATCAATTGTAAGCTCAAACAAACTCTTCCTTTTATAAGTTCCTTGGACATGGTGTTTTATCACAGCAACAGAAAAGTGACAAATACAGTTATTTGGTACCAGAGAGTGGGCTGTTGGCTGTGAAGAACCTGACCATGTGGATGTTTGGAGAAATGTGGAAGACTTTGAAACTTTGGGCTAGAAAAGCTGTTGACTACTGTAAGCAGAGCTTAAGGGGCTGTTCTAGTGGAAGCCTGGAAGAAAGCATTGCTGCAAAAAAAATGTAGTTCCAGAGGAAAATAAAGACTTAGGCATCAACTGGGATAATTTGATAAAGAGTCTGGCAGCAGTTTGCCTACAGCCCAAATGCTTGCCTGATGCTAAGTTGAAAAGCGGTGGACTAATGTCTTTGGTGGAGGATATTTCAAGACAGCCTAATGTAGAAATGGTGGCATGGCTTTTAATGGTGAATATTACACATAGCTACAGTGAAAAAGAGCAAATGGGGCAGAAGAAAATGCAGAATGTACAGTTTGGATCTGAAAAGTACACTAGGAAGACTAAGGTGTGGCCACGGCATGTGAAGGAAAGGCTCCCTTTCATAAGACTAAAGTGATTAAGGAGAGGCCTAGATATTTACAAGTAAACAATGAGAAAGGTGAGATTAAAGTGATTAAGGAGAGGCCTCAAGATTTACAAGTAAACAACAGAATCAATACCTTCAGGGCAAGACCCCTCCCAGCTAATCCTCCAACAAGTCCAGGGCAGAGAAAAGTTGCAAATGTGGTTAAAGTTGGAGAGAGTCCAACCCGAACTTGCAGCCAGATTCAGCAATTTCATTCACGTGGTGCTGGCTTTGGAGGCACAAAGTTTGCAAGAGTGAAGGGGTCATCAATTCTTCCTCCACGGTTTCAGAAAGCCACATAGGCCAGGCAGAGTGCAGCAGGGGCATCCCTGAATAAAGAAGGCCCTGATAGGCCTTTGCATGAAGCTGTGAATGAAGCCTGGTTGGCAGCAGAGACCCCAAGAAGACATTCGAGATGCCAGACCTGTGAGATATTTGCCAAGGAGAGCTGCATACAGGGAGTGGTACCAGCCTAAGAAAGAGATGTATGGTGCAAGCAAAGCTGGAAGAGCTGAGCCATCTAAGCCCTTTGGAAGTCAAGTCCCAGAAGTCTCACATGGAGCTACTGGACTTGGTTTATGCCCTGCTGGTTTTTGGTCTTGTTTTGGTCCAATGTTTCCTCACTATGCCTCTATTCCTCCCTTTTGGAATGGGAATGTGTATTCGGTTCCACTGTACATTGGGAGTATGTAATTTGTCTTTTGATTTTACAGGAGCTTACCATTTAGGAGATTGGCCTGAGTCTCAGAAGAGACTTTGGATTGTTGACTTTTGAATGGCATTGAAACTGGTAAAGACTATGGGAACTTTTAAGGTTGGACTAAATGCATTTTGTATTTTATATGGTCAGGAGCCTATGGGGGCCAGGGAGTGGAATGTGGTGGTTTGGATGAGTGTCCCCCATAGGCTTTAAGTATTCAGACATTTGTCTCCAGTTGGTGGCACTGTTCTTGGAGGTCTTAGAAGGTGTGGCCATGCAAGAGGAAGTATGTCACTGGGGGCAGGCTTAGTGAGTTTAACAAGCCTTGCAGTCTCCAGTTGCTCTCTCTGCTTCCTGAGCTCATTGCAAGATGTGACCCTCGGTTTGCTGTTCCAGCTCCAGCCGCCATGCCTCCTGCCACAATAGACTCTAATTCCCTGGAACTGTCAATCGTAAGCTCAGATAAACTCTTCCTTTTATAAGTTCCTTGATCATGGTGTTTTATCACAGCAACAGAAAAGTGACTAATACATCATCTTTCTTTAAATCTGCACAGAACTCCATTGTGTAGATGTACCACATTTTCTCTATCTACTCATTTCATTGGTTGTGGGACATTTGGTTTGGTTCCAGCTCTTCCCTGTTGTGAAGAGAGCTGCAGTGAACATGGCTGTGCATGTATCTCTGCAGTAGGATGAGTCTTGTGGGTATATACCCAAGAATGGTATGGCTGGGTATTTACTTGTTTTTTAATCCAATCTCCTGTAGCCACAATTTGCCGGGATCTCACCCTGTAGACCAGTCTGGCCACAATTTCACAGAGACCCTGCTGCCTCTTCCTCCCAAGTGGATCTCACCCTGTAGATCAAGCTGGACTCAATTATACAGAGATCCTCCTGTCTTTGCCTCCCAAGTTCAAGGATTAAAGGTATGTGCCACCACCCCTGGTTAATTATTTTTCAAGTGTTAGAAATTGAGCTCAGGGCCATAGCGAGCTAAGCAAGAGCTCTACCACTGAGCCACATCCTCAACCTCAAGTATGAGGGTTTCAACAGCAATTTCAAATATTTCCAACTTTCTCTTGCCCTCTCCTATATAAAAAAAAAAGTCAAGCAAAAGAGCCAAAGACATAGGAAGGTGTAGGACATTTTCATCAGCAGTGAAATGAAGGAACAGTGTTAGACATAAATGTCAAGGAATTCTGACTCTTAGTACAGATGGAGACAGATTGAAGGACAGACTTCTGGCAGTCTTTCCAAGAAAGTGCTGTGCAATGGCAGGAAGCATTAAAGAATCCTGGCAGCACATCATTCCCATCCCTTGACCAGAGAAACAAGGTTTATAGTCAAGAGTTTTCTGCATGAGCAACGTGGATCCATATTTGCATCCTCTGCTCCGCAGTGGATTGAACATGATCACACACAGCATCTGTGATTTTCTGGATTTTTTGAGCAGTTTGAAGGAAGAATGCCCAGGGCCTCATTCCTTGGATCTTGACCCACATCTCAACAGAAGACCATTGTGCAGGTCCAATATGAATCTTGGTAGGCTATTTATTCTAGGTTTATATTTCTCTGTAATATGAAAATAATAATAATAACAAAAATAAAATGTCTATACTTTGTGGTGAAACAAAATGATGTTACACAAAACTAAAAAAACAGGAGACTCTCTTACTAGGTCTTGAAGTTTATTGTAATATTAACTAAAATGTGATGGTACAATCCCTAAATTGTGGTAGTCAGTTAGAGAGCTGGTTCAAACAGCAGGACTCCAAATTTTATGCAGCTAAAATAAAGATGTCCATCTATGCCAGGCAAAAGTTTGAAGCTAGAATAATCACTAAGAAACAATGGATAAAATGGGTGTGGTGGTACCCACCTTTCATTCCACCTCACAGAAGGCAGAGGCAGGCAGATTCCTATGAGACTGAGACCAACCTGGTGCACATCTCAGGCCCAAGCCATCTGTACTTGCAGGGAGACCCTGTCTCAACAAAAAGGAAAAGAAAAGAAGAGAAGAGAAGAGAAGAGAAGAGAAGAGAAGAGAAGAGAAGAGAAGAGAAGAGAAAAGAAAAGAAAAGAAAAGAAAAGAAAAGAAAAGAAAAGAAAAGAAAAAAAGTGGGCCATTTTCGATAGGATCTGCCCTAATTTTGGAAAGGGGGATGGGTACCTTTGAGCTGAGGTAGTTCAGGGAAAGGCCTCACAGGTAAACCTACATCATCCAATGCAACCAGCCAAGAAAAGGGACCTGGGTCCTGGTAGGAGTCTCAGATGCTTCCCCCAACATCACATATAGAACACACTTAAAAACACAGGCAAAAGAAGTTTTCATACAAAGGCTAAAGAGAGCAGAAAGGGGTTTTCTTCCTAGCCTAATTTTTGTACCAAACACAAGTCAGAGCTTAAGAATTAATTTTAGACTTCCTCAAAATTCTTATTGAAGCTCAGCAGGTGAAAATTCCAGAAGGCCGAAATGCGAGGGTTCATTTCATGATTACAAGTAGCAGATACAAGAACACCTGAAAATCAGGGGCCAAAGTTACAGCATACTTCAAAAAGTGACAAATTTTAGCCTGGCCTGGTGGCACACGCCTTTAATCCTAGCACTAGGGGGGCAGAGGCAGGTGGATCTTTGTGAGTTGAAGGCCAGCCTGGTCTACAGAGGGCATTCCTGGACAGCCGGGGCTACAAGGAGACCCTGTCTCAAAAAGACAAAAAAAAAGTGACAAATTTTTTGAGGAACACAATGTAGTTGGCGCACTTCTGTAGGAACACAACTCCTGTACACACACATACACACACACACACACGCACACCCCACAGGCATAGTTTGATAAACATTTGGCCTCTAGTCTGTTTTTAGAAGTGCATTTTAGTATTACTTAAATTAAGAAAACTTATATACCAGATTAAAACATAAAGAAAAGAAGAAAAGAAGATTTCTCCCTTGCTTGTGGTCCAGAAAGCTGATGTCTGGGCTCAAGAAGTAGATGAGCTGTTAAGAGTACTAACTGCTCTTGCAGAGGACCCAGGTTCTGTTCCCAGCACCCACAAGAGAACTAACAGCTATCCTTAACTCTAGTTCCAGAAGGTCCTCCATCAGCATTATATATGTTTGGGCAATACACTCATATGCTTAAAATAAAAATAATAAATAAAAATACTTTTCAAACTGATGACTTGGAGCTGGAGAGATAGCTCGGTGGTTAATAGCACCAGTTGCTTCTTCAGAAGACCCAGGCTCAATACCCAGCACCCACACAGCAGCTACAACCATCCATAAATATAGTTCTAGAGAATCCTAAACCTTCTTCTAACCTCTTCATGCACTGCATGACATGGGAACAGGGGTGCACTTACACACATGCAGACACTATGTTCATCTATATAAAATAAAATTTAATTTTAAAATGTTTTAAAATCAAACAATGCAAACTGATGAATTTGGGAAACCAAAGAAGACTCCTAAATCATCAAAATCATTTGAGTCTTTATTTTGTTTTCTTTTTCAAATTTCTTTTATTTATTTCTTTTTCAAAGCCAATTTTTATTGCAGCTTTGTGCATTTCATACAAAATTTCCAATAAAATCTAGATCCCTGCTCCCTCCTTGCCCCCCTACCCCACCAGAGCTCATGCATTCTGACGAACATGTTTTTCATCTTTTTCTCAGTCTCATTTAAAAATTTTTGATGCAGAAGTTTACAGTTTCAAATAGAAGTTCACTGTTTCAGTCACTTCTTTGACCTAGTCTTTTTGTTGTTGTTGTTGTTGTTTTGTTGTTGTTATTCCTTCCAATTTGCATCACTCCAAAATATGCATATATGCATATGTTTTAGCATCTTCAGCTTATGATATTTTTTTCTTTATTAGGCTGAAAGATGTCATGTTTGAAGACTCTTCCTTGGCAAGCCCAAACCACCATCAGTCCTGCCCTTGTGCTCCACACTGGGGTTTTTCTTTCCCATGGTCACCAAATGAAGTCCAGTAAGCACCACGTGCTGTCTTGATCTACCTGTACTGGTCTGCATGATACAGCCTGGGTAGTCCAACAGTGGCAGTTTATACTCTGAAGTTGCTGAAACCCCAGTAACTGCTCAGTCCACAAGCTGGATGTCTCAGCAGTCCCCATCTGGCACTGAAGGTTCAGAGGATTCTTGGAGAGGCATGAGTCTTCAGTCCATATTGGAAGGTTGAAAAGCTGTGTCTCAACCGCCCATGGTGGCGCAAGCCTTTAATCCTAGCCCTCGGGAGGCAGAGGCAGGAGGATCTTTGTGAGTTCAAGGCCAACCTGGTCTACAGAGTGAGTTCCAGAATAGCTGGGGCTACAGGGAGACCCTCTCTCAAACACACACACACACACACACACACACACACCACACCACACCACACCACACAAAAAAAAAAAAAAAAAGGCTGTGTCTCATGTCTTTGAAGGATGGCAAAAGCACTGGCAGCCACAGGGTAAATGCATTTGCCAGTAAGATAGGCAAAAGGATTGTGCTTTGTCTTTTGTTTTTTGGTTGTTTTTTTTTTTTTTTCCTTTTTGTCTTTTTACTACGATCTCAAGTTTTATACCTGAAGTACAACTTCTCAGGCCTTACTATTATTTATTTATTTATTTATTTATTTATTTATATTTATTTATTTATATTTATTTATTTATTGTTATACTTTCCTTTTGGATGTTTAAGGCCACACAGTTAGCCCAGATTAACCAAGGTTTTTGTTTTCTCAAGGTCAGTTGAGGATCTTGTCCTCAAGGGTCACTTAGGTTTTTTGGGGTGAGGGAGCCCCTGGCTCCTTTTGGCTTTTCAATCACCAGTTCCATCCACTTGAGGACAAACTCAGGTCTTGCTAGACTGGGCTTCCCTTTTTGAAACATGAGCAGACTCCACCAGAAAACTCCTAGAAACAATTAAGAGTTTCAGTAAAGTGGCAGGATACAAAATTAACCTAGAAAAATTAGTAGCAACTGAAGAAGGAATACAAGGAGACCTTCCCACTCACAATAGCTTCAAAAACAATAAAATACCTAGGAACAAGCCTAGCCAAAGACAACAAAGATCTCTACAAAAAAAATTTTAAACCCCTGAAGAAGGAAACTGAAGAAGAAATCAGAAAATGGAAATACTTCCCATGTTCATGGATTGGAAAAATTAATATAGTAAAAATGTCCATTCCGCCCAAATTAATATACAAATTCAATGCAATCACAAGTAAAATCCCCAAAAGTTTCTTCACTGGATTGGGAAAAAAAGTCCTTAATTTCATATGGAAAAACAAAAGACCCTGATTAGCCAAAGCAACCCTGATTGAAAAGAGCAATATAGGGGGGAATCTCTATACCAGACTTTAAACTATACTACAGGGCTGTAGACATATAAACAGCTTGGTACTGGCACAAAAACAGACCTGTTGACCAATGGAATGAAACTGAAGATCCAAACTTGAGCACATACAATTTCAGTCACCTCATATTTGATGAGGGGGCCAAGAAGATACAATGGAGGAAAGACAGCATCTTCAGCAAGTGATGTTGACAAAACTGGATCATCACTTGTAGAAGAATGCAGTTAAACCCCTACCTCTTTCCCTGTACAAAAGTCAACTCCAGATGGAATGGAGAACCCTTAAAAGTCTCAAAATGAGCTTGCCACCTGACCCAGTCATACCACTCCTGGGTATATACCCACAAGACTCATCATTATCACAGATACATCCACAGCCATGTTTATTGCAGCTCTCTTCACAATAGCAAAGAACTGAAACCAACCCACTGCCCCTCAACTGACGAGTGGATAGAGAAAATGTGGTACATCTACAAAATGGAGTTTTATGGAGCAGTAAAGAAAGATGACATCATGAACTTTGCAGGTAAATGGATGGAGCTAGAAGATATCATGTTAAGTGAAGTAACACATTCCCAGAAAAACAAACAATGAATGGTATCCCTCATCTGTGGATGCTAGCACCAATTATCTAGTTGTAAGGCATACTGAGTAATATTAGTGTGATCTGAAAACAACTGTGCTCTTATATTGTGAATCCCTTAACAGATTCTAGAACTAAGCTGCCATTTATTTTCAGGGTTAGGAAGTTTTGGTGAATGGATGAAGGATATGTGTGTATACTTTAGAGTAATATAAGACCAAAGGAATGCAGAAAAAACTAGTTTGTCATGACATTATGTCTAACCACAGTATTTATTTTATGGGAGTGCTTCTTAGTATTTCTTATACAAGGCTGCTTGAGCTTTTGTCCAAGCATTTTCTTAAACATTATAAAGTAGGTAAAAGTATCAGGATGGTTTGTAACTGAGCCTTTCTGGATGTTTAATGACCATACTTAATGCCCATACCAATTTGGCAGAGGTTCTTAAGGGATAACTTTGTTCCTTGCCCTCAGAGGTCAACTAAGTTCCAGGGGACTATGCATGGGGGCATCCCTTGAAATGTCCTGCAAATGTGGGTCACCAGTCTTCCTGCCCAGGGAGGTCTTAGAGGTCCACTAATGGGACTTCAGCCAGTGTCTAGTCAATAAAGAGAAAAGTCTGCTTATTTGAGTTTTTAAAGAGACTATGTTGTTCTCTCCAAAAAACAATTTTCTCTTGGCCTGTGTACAGGGCAGGGAGGGTTGGAGGGAGGGGTGGATGGAGGGGTAGATGGAGGGGTGGATGGAGGGGTGCTTCCTCTGGTCCAGCTGAATGTCTACAGTGACAGGTTTCAAATCACCTTACTCCAGAGTCTCCTGAAAGAAAGTGTCTTGACATGGCTGAGGGAACCATTTTCTTTTGATGTGGTGAGTGATGGGGAGGGGGGCAAAGCCCACTGGACCACAGAGAAGGTGGTTATCTCAACAAAGCCTCCATGGTAGCTGTTGTGAGTCAAGCTTCATGGAATGACAGACATCTGATCAGACTTTATTCTTGGTGTGTCTGTGAGGAGATTTATGGGTGAAAGTGATATTACTCATTTAAATTGAGTGAATAGCATTGTCCCATAATGAAGTGAGTGGGCTTCACCCATCCCTTCAGTGAGATGACTAGTAGGTTAAAAATAGCTGAGATGGAGGAGTCTCCTCCTGCCTGACTGGTTGAGAAAGGATACCCAATTTTCCCTGCTCTCAGGCCTAAATTAAAACAAACTGCCTTCTGGATCATGAGACTAACAGCATTAGACTGGAAGTCACTATTTGATCTCTTGAGTCCCTAATTTGTCAAGGAAACATCTGAAACCAGTCTCTGCAATCACCTGAGCCAATCATACTCACTTGTTCCTATAACTGCCTGTACATATTAGTATATACATATAGTCATATCTATGTATGTATCTGTGTGTTATGTTCATTCTCTTCTGTAGAGCCTTCCTAGCTCACCTGGCATAAGCCAGTAGCCAAGTCAGATCTTAATATATGCATGGAAAGGTAACTGGTCACAGCATAGAATCACCTGAAGTCTCCCTGGAGCAATTGTCTTTACCAGGTTGGTTCACTGCCTTGTCTATGAGAGATTATCCTGTTATGGAGGGATCGGCCCCATGCGGGCGGCACCACGTCCTGGGCTATGTGAGAAAACCAGCTAAGCCAGGCCTGTGCCAGCCAGAGAGCGAGCCACAAGCAGGAGGGCTTTCACAGCTCCTACCTCCAGGTTGCTACCCTAACTTTTCTCAAATAATGGGTTGAGACCTGGAGGTAGAAGCCAAATTAACCCTTTCCTCTCTGAATTGCTTTCACCGTATTTTTACCACAGCAACAGTATGAAACTAGAATGGTTGCTATGGAGATTGCCTATTCTCCCTCTAACAGTGGGCACAAGGGCCCTGATGTTATCACATGAGCCGTTGTTATGGAGACTGTCCTCCCTCCCTCCACCACAAGGAACAAGGGCCAGGATGTTATCACATAGTCAAAGACTCTCTTCTCTGTAGGGCCCTCAGTGCTGCTGCAACAAGGTAGAAAATGAAATGGAAGCGAAAACTACAAATTGAGTAAAATATATATTATCTCCCTATGCCAAAGTATAGGATCTAATGATGTCTGAGAAAGCAGAAAGCTTGGCATCTGGACTACCAAAAGCAGCATTATCAGAATTCCAAGAGAAAAGGATGTAAACAGTGGGAAGACACCAAGTGGAAGGAAAGAACAAATATATCTGAACGTTATTATTTTCAAGATTGATTTGTAATATGTAAGTTGAAATACATAATCATTCAAGTAAAGAACATTTTTCAATATAGAAGCAAGCAAATAATTAAAATAACACACAATGAGGCTGGAGAGATGGCTCAGCCGTTAAGAGCACTGGCTGCTCTTACAGAGGACCTAGGTTCCATTCCTAGCACATTAATGGTAGCTAATAATAGTCCATAGCACCAGTTCTATGAAATATGGCACTCTATGACATGGTGCATTTACAATATGCTCTTACACCTAATATAAAAATAATAAATTAAAAACTACACATCTTAAAATGCAATTGATTTATTTTCATCCTTTGAACCTCATACAATAAAATTTTAAAAGAATCAGAAAATTATAGAAAGCACAGCATTATTTAAAATATCCTGTGAAGCTGGTACATAAAGATGAAAGGACTAATAAAAATTGCATTTATGAAATCTTCAGAAAAAATTAACAAGGACGTGAAATAGAAAAGAATTAATTGCTAGAACAAGTTGCATACAGTGGTTGAAAAGCCTTTCACATAAATGTCATGGTCTGTTTCTAAAGATCAGGTTAAGTGAGTTATATGTTTTACTCATAGGAAGAGAGCTGGGAAATTTTTAGTTAGAAACCATACAAATATTATATAATGGTTAATTAGACTACCATCTTTAATTGGCTGAGAGGAGCCTAGTCGGTCACTAGAGCACAGATCTTGATGGTTGTGATGGACGTTCCAGAGTATTGCTGAAGGGGAAAGACCTACCCTAAATGTGGGATGCTACCCCATGGGCTAGGAGAGCAGGCAGTGTCAAATGGAGAAAGTCCGCTAGCTCTTGCATGGTGCACTCTGCTCCCTGCTCTGCCACAAGACCCACAGCCTCTGCCACGTGATCCAGCACCAAAACTCCTGCCTCATATCAGGCTCCTGACGCTGGGGAGTCAAAGATTCTAGGCTGAGCTGCAGGAAAGTGTGGACTAAAGTAAAACTCCCCTCTTCCTTTTGAGTTATGGCAAATAATAGCTGAAACAATAAAAACTAACTTAAATTAATAAATATTTTCAAAATCTGTTCCTTTGAAAATAAAAAACACATAATAATAGATGAAAACATAAATGACATATAAAAGCACAAATGAAAAATGGAAGATGAAAATATAGCATTGTAATATAAAATAATAAAAAATGTTTTAAACATGATTTATATTAAAATATTAATGTTCATGGTGGGTGATCTTTTTGATGTGGGTCTAGATATGATTTCCAAGTATTTTGTTGAGAATTTTTGCATCTGTGTTCATTAATGAGATGGGTCTGTAGTTTTCTTTTCTGGTTGTATCATTGCTTGGTTTTGGTATTAGAGTGATGCTGGCTTCATAGAAGGAATTTGGGAGATTTCCCTCTATGTGTACCCTTCTGAATAGTTTGAGTAGTAATGGTTGTAAGACCTCTTTAAATGTTTTATAGAATTCTGCTGTGAACCCGCCTGGACCTGGGCTTTTTTTAGTTGGGAGATTTTTTTATTATGTCTTCAATTTCCTCAAATGTTACGGATCTCTTTAAACTGTCAACTTCTTCTTGGTTAAGCTTTGTTGGTTCCCAGGATTTCAGATACTCATCCATTTAACTTGGGTTTTCAAATTTAGTAGAGTATAGATTTTTGAAGTATTCTCATATGATTATCTGGATCTTTTCTTTATCTGTTGTGATGTTTCCCTTTTCATTATGAATACTATTAATTTGGAGTTGCTCTTTCTTTCTTTTGGTTAACTGGGCTATAGAGCTCAGTCTATTTTGTTTATCTTTTCAAAGAATCAGCTTTTGGATTCATTGATTTTTTTTATTGTTTTCTTTGTTTCTTTTTCATTGATTTCTACTCTGATTTTTGTTATTTCTTCCTGTCTATTGGGTTTCGGATTCATTTGTTGTTGTCTCTCAAGTCCTTTTACCTGCAGTGTTAGATCATTTATTTGTTCTCTTTCTTTTTTTCTTTTTTTAATGTGGGCACTGAGGGCTATAAATTTACCTCTTGGGGTTGTTTTTAAAGTATACCACAGGTTTTGTTGTGTTGTATTGTCTTTTACATTAAGATCCAGAATATTTTTATTTCATTCTTTATTTCTTCCCTGACCCATTCATTTTTCAGGATTGTGTTCTTTAGTCTCCATGTGTTCTTGTAGCTAGTAGGGCTTATTCTGGTGTTCATATTGAGCTTTATTACAATGTATTCTGATAGAATTGATGAAATAATTTCAGTCCTTTTGTATGTGTTGTGATTTCTATTGTGCGCCAGGATGTGGTTGATTTTGGAGATGTTCCGTGGGGTGCTGAGTGGAAATTATATTCTCTGGAGATTGGGTGGAATATTCTGAGGATGTCTGTGAGGTCCATTTGGTGTATTGTATTGTTCAGTTCAGATGTCTCTCTGTTTTTTGTCCTGTTGATCTATCCAAGGGTCTCAGTAGGCTATTAAAGTCCCCCACTATTATTGTGCTGGGATTAATCATTGTTTTTCTTTTTTTTTTAATTTCATTGAATTTTTGCACATTTCATACAAGATTTCTTAATAAAAGTTAGACTCATTCCCCTTCCATGCCACCCACATCCCCAGAGCTCCTGCATTCTACCATAAATGTCTTGCATCATTTGCAATCTTTTCTTTTTAATTTTCCATGCATTTTCCATGTTTAGAGCAGAAGATTACTATTTCAGTCAGTTCTTTGAACAAGTCTTTTTTGTTGTTGTTGGTCCATTTAATTTTATATTGCTCCAAAGTATGCATGTATACACTCCACACGTATACTCAGATTACAACATCTGAAAATAAACTAAGGGTTAAGTACAAAACATGTTTAGAGATTCAGTTTTTTCAGTAGAGTTGAATGTAAGTAAAAAGAAATATTTACATTCCTAAATTATATAGCAAGCTGATGTATGTTTTAATGTACTCTCCTTTGTAGCAGCATCAAGTAATATACTTTCTAAAAAAAGAAAAAAAATTGTTTGGCTTGCCTTACAAATGAGGATTTGATGCTAGGATCACCAAATGAGGGGAACCATATGTCTCTTGTTTTTCTGGGACTTTACTTAGCATAATGGCTTCTAGTTCCATCCATTTACCTGCAAATTTCATGATGTTGTCTTTCTTTTTTTTTTTTTTTTTATTATTTATTTTTTGTATGTGTATGAATGTATTGTCTGCATGCAGGTCTGTGCACCCGTGTCGTGCAATGCCGCGGAGGTCAGAAGAGGGTCTCGGATTCCCCTGGAACTGGAGTTCTCCTGGAATTGGAGTTACAGACGGTTCTTAGCCGCCATGTGGGCGCTGGGGATCGAACCCGGGTCCTCTGTAAGAGCGTCGGTGCTCTTAACCGCTAGGCTATCTCTCCAGCCTTTCTTTACTGCTGTGTAGAGCTCCATTGTGTACATGTACCACAATTTCTTTATCTACTTACCAGTTGAGGGATGCTTGAGTTGCTTACAGCTCTTAACTATTGTGAAGAGAGCTGTAATAAACATGGCTATGCAAGTCTCTCTGCAATAGGATGAGTCTTATGGGTATATATGAAGGAGTGGTATGACTGGGTCAGGTTTTAGGTTCATTTCCAGTATTTTAAGAGTTCTCCACACTGCTTTCCGTAGGAGTTACAGGAGCTAGCATTCCCACCAGCAGCGAATGAGTGTTCTCTTTTCCCCACACCCTCTCCAGCACTTGGTATCATTTTTTTTTTTTTGGTCTTTTTCAAGACAGGGTCTCCCTGTGGCCCCAGCTGTCCTGGAACTCGCTCTGTAGACCAGGTTGGCCTTGAACTCACAAAGATCTGCCTGACTCTGCCTCCAGAGTGCTAGGATTAAAGGCGTGCGCCACCACGCCCGGCACATTTGTTTTCTTGATCATAGACAGTCTTAGTGGGGTAAGATAAAATCTTAAAGTGGTTTTAATTTGCATTTCCTCAATTATTAGTGACACTGAACTAATTTTTAAGATGTTTCTCAGCCATCTTTCCTTCTTCATTTGTGAAGTCTCTGTTCTGCTCTTTACTCTTCCTTCTTTTGAATGTGTCATTTGTTTACTTGTTCCTTTGTTTTATGAGTAATTTATATATTCATCTTACCCCAGTAAGACGGGCTGATATTTCTTTTTGGAAAATATTTTATTAAAATTGATTCTAGGAAGAAAGAAAATTAGTATAAATTTCTTAAAGTTTTATTTGGTTTCATATATCAGAACCTTGATTAGTATGGCTTAATATGAAAGATATTTATATGCCTCACAGCATTTTAAGTTTTAGAATGGCAATAAATGTTGGGTTTATGTTTCTATTTGTGGGTGACATTCATCCACATGCTCTTAAGGTGGATACTGAAGTACTAGAACCTCACCTGTGTTCTAAGCACAGAAGACAGGGGACTCAGGACAACAAGGACTCACATGTGAGGTTTCATGTATTAAGGAAATTATGTCTGTGCATAAAGCACAGGAACTCACTTGTGCATCTTGTTCTGTTTTATATGCTATCCCTGCGAGTAATAGAGCCCAGATCATTTCCTTCTAAGCTCTATATTGACACATTTGATAATCTCCAAACTCTCCATGTAATTATGGAATGATTATAAGAAACATAAAAGTTATATGGAAAAACAAAAGAGCCGGATTAGCCAAATCAACCTGAGTGAAAAGAGTAATACAGGGGGAATCACTATACAAGACTTCAAGCTATATTACAGGGCTATAGGGGCTATAGTCATAAAAACACACTGGTACTGGCACAAAAACAAACCTGTAAACCAATGGAACAAAATTGAGGATCCAAGCTTGAGCACACACAATTTCAGCTGCCTCACATTTGACAAAGAGGCCAAGAAGACTCAATGGAGGAAAGACAGCATCTTCAGCAAATGGTGTTTGAAAAACTGTATCACCACTTGTGGAAGAATAAAACTAAACCCCTACCTCTCATCCTGTACAAAAATCAACTCCAAATGGATCAAAGACTTCAATGTGAAACCCAAAACTCTGAAGATGATAGAAGAAAAGGTTGGCAGCAATCTACAAGACATAGGAATAGAAGAAGACTTCCTAAATCAGACAGCTGCTGCATGGTAAGTGAGGTTGACAATTGACAAGTGGGACCTCATTAAACTCAAAAGCTTCTGTACATCAAAAGAAACAATCAGTGAAATGAAGAGAAAACCCACAGAGTGGGAGGAAACCTTCACCACTGATACATATGACAGAGCACTGATTTTCAGAATATATAAACTACTCAAAAAGCAAAGAAGAAAGAAAACAAATGACCCACTCAAAAGGTGGAGTAAAGAGTTGCACAGAGACATAAATGAGGAAACAAAGCTGGCTGAGAAACATCTTTAAAAATGTTTGACATCACTAATAATTAAGGAAATGCAGACTAAAACAATTTTAAGAAATCACTGGAAGGCTAAAAAGTAAAAAAAAAAAAAAAAAACAGAAAAAGAAACATGTATCTCATGTCTTTGAGGAGTGCCTAAAACAGTGGTACCTACAGAGCATATGTGCCTGCCTGTGAGAATTGTAGACAGGCCGAACAATGGTGCTCTCTCCTTTTTTTTTTTTTTTCTTTTTGTCTTTTTACTAAGATCTCAAGTTTTGTGTCTGCATTATAGGTTCTCTGGTCTAATTATTTATTTCTAGTTGTACTTTCCTTCTGGATGCTTAAGGCCATACAGATAGCCCAGGATTTTGTTTTGTTGAGGTCAGTTGTGACTGCTGGGATACTCAGCTTGTGAACTAAGCAGCTAATGGTAATTCAGCCTCCTCAGAAGATGGACTGACATTGTTGGATTATCTTGGCAGTATCATGGAGGCCGATGTATGGGGATCATGACAGGACATGTGCTTACTGGACTTCATTTGAGGGCACAATATTTAAAGCAGAAGCATGTCAGTAAGGGTTTCCTTTTGCATAAGGATTTTTGTAATGTAATGTCTTAATCATAATCTACCATCAAATATTTTAGGAATATTTTTAATGTTTAGATAGTATATTAACAGCATGCAATAATTACATCATGGGTTCTCAAGCAGAAGCAGTCTATTGCAAGGTCCTTCTCTGCTGCCAGTTATCAAAGGCTGTTTAAAGTTAGAAAACTGAGTAGAAACACTGAACGTTGTAGAAATGCACTTTGCTCAGTAATACTTGAGTTGTAATATTAGACTATCCATTTGGTTGTTATAGAAAATCCTTAACTGTAATTGATGGTTGTTGTCGTAATAGTATACTGCCTGGATTTCTACCTCTAGTAATGGGCTTCATGTGCTAGATTTCAATATAGCCTGGGAAAGTGCACAGTCTTTTTAAAAAGAAACATGGTTTACTTGCACAAAAATGATCAGATCTGAGAGATCATCAATGCCCTTGAAGTGGTTTTTGTGGGTATGAAACAAATGGTGAAAATTTGAACTGTTCCCTTATTATAGTATTGAAATTAAGTCTACTTAATCTATTATTTAATAATAAATAATGTTCATGCCCTGATTTTATGTACTTGTATCAATCAATAAACATCGTGGAAAAAAAAAGAAATCTTCTCACTCTGATAAGACTGGCCAGGATCAAGAAAACAAATGGTACCAAATGCTAGAGAGGATTGGGGGAAAGGAGAACACTCATCCACTGCTGGTGGGAATGTAAACTCGTACAAGCAGTATGGAGAACTCTGAAGAGACTCAAGATGAGCTTACCACCTCACCCAGCCACACCAATCTTGGATGTATACCCACAAGACTCATCCTACAGCAGACATACATGCACAACCATGTTCATTGCAGCATTCTTCACAATAGCAAAGAGCTGGAAACAACCCAAATGCGCCTTAACCAATGAGTACATAGAGAAAATATGGAACATCTACACAATGAAATTCTATGCAACAGTAAAGAAAGATGGCATCATTAGCTGGGCGTGGTGGTGCACACCTTTAGTCCTAGCACTTGGGAGGCAGAAGCAGAAGGATCTTTGTGAGTTCAAGCCTGGCCTGGTCTACAGAGTGAGTTCCAGGACAGCCAGAGCTACAGGGAGACCCTGTCTCAAAAAGACCAAAATAAATAAATAAATAAATAAATAAATAAATAAATAAATAAAAGATGGCATCATGAAATTTGCAGGTAAATAGATGGAACTAGAAGATATTATACTAAGTGAAGAAACACAGTCCCAGAAAAGCAAATGATGAATGGTATCCCTCATTTGTGGATGCTAGCACCAAGCACTGAGTTGTCAGGCAAATTGAGCAACATCAAAGTTATATACCCCTTTCCTTGAAAGTGACTGTGCTCTGATAACATAAATCCCTTAACAGGCCCTAGAACTAACCCACCACTTATTTTTAGATTTTGTAATCTTGGCATATGGGTAGAAGATATGTAGGCATATTTTAGAGTAATATAAAATTTAAAAGGAAAATTGTGAATCCTGAAATATGATATGGAAATGACAGTTTGTGTACAGATTATATAATTTTAGTATAGGTGTGATGTAAATATATATATAGTGGTTTGGATGAGTGTCCCCCATAGGCTGTAGGTATTCAGACATTTGTCTCCAGTTGGTGGCGCTGTTTTTGGAGGTCTTGGAGGGTGTGGCTGTGCTAGAGGAAGTGCATTGTTGGGGGCAGGCTTA
Source organism: Rhizomys pruinosus (assembly GCA_009823505.1). NCBI lineage: Eukaryota > Metazoa > Chordata > Mammalia > Rodentia > Spalacidae > Rhizomys > Rhizomys pruinosus. The sequence goes on along the minus strand of VZQC01003012.1, from coordinate 5,210,669 downwards.
GTGAGTTTTAACAAGCCTCGTGGTCTACAGTCTCTCTCTGCTTCCTGTGCTCTTTGCGAGATGAGACCCTCGGCTTGCTGCTCCAGCCACCATGCCTCTCCAGCCACCATGCCTCCCGCCACAATGGACTCTAATTCCCTGGAACTGCCAATCACAAGCTCAAATAAACCCTTCCTTTTATAAGTTCCTTGGACATGGTGCTTTATCACAGCAACAGAAAAGCGAATAATACAGTAATTTGGTACCAGAGAGTGGGCTTTGGCTGTGAAGAACCTGACCATGTGGATGTTTGGAGAAATGTGGAAGACTTTGGAACTTTGGGCTAGAAAGGCTGTTGACTACTGTAAGCAGAGCTTAAAGGGCCATTCTAGTGGAGACCTGGAAGAAAGCATGGCTGCAAAAGATGTGGTTCCAGGGGAAAATAAAGACTTAGGCAGCAACTCTTGGACACTGTTTGAGTAAGCGCTCATACCAAGTTTTTGCCCACAGCCCAGAATGTCTTGCTGAGGCTAAGCTTGAAAAAAGCAATGGACGATGTCTTTGGCAGAGGATATTTCACAACAGCAACTTAATGTAAGATGGTTGCGTGGCCTTTTAATGGTGAACCATGTGCAGCATCTACAATCGGAAGAGAAGAGCAGCTGGAGCAAGAAAAGCAATGCAGAAATGTACAGTTTGGATCTGAAAAGACACTAGGAAGATTAAAGGTGGGGCAAGGGTTGTGAAGGAGGAAGTTTCCCTTTTGATAAGGAAGATTTATAGTGCTTAAGAGGAAGTGCCTGGAGATTTAACAAGAACAAAAGAATCAGTATCTTCAGGGAAAAGACCCCCGAGTCTAATCCTCAGCAAGTCCAGGGCAGAGAAAAATGGCAAATGTGGTTTACAAGTAGGAGAAGATCCCTCCAAAACTTGCAGCCAGATTCAGCAATTTCCATCCAAACGAGTGGTGCTGGCTTTAGCAGGCATGAAGTTTGCAAGAGTGAAGGTGTCTCAGTTCTTCCTCCATGGTTTCAGAGAGCTGCCAAGATCAGGCAGAGTGCAGCAGGGTTCCTGCATAAATAGGCCCTGACAGGGTCATTGCATGGAAGCTGTGAATGTGAAGCCGTGGGTTGGCAGCAGGAACCTTTAAGAAGACATCTGAGATGCCAGATTTTGTGAGATATTTGCCACAGGAAGTGCATACAGGGAGTGCTACCAGCCTAAGAAAGAGACAGTGTGGGTTGCAAAGCAAAGCTGGAAAGAGCTGAGCCCATCTACGCCCTTTGGAAGTCAAGTCCGCAGAAGTTTCATGTGAGCCTACAGGACTTGGCTTTTGCCCGCTGGGTTTCGGTCTTGTGTTTGGTCCAGTATTTCCTCTATACCTCTATTCCTAATATTCCTAATATTCCTCTATTCCTCTATATTCGCATAATATGCCATCTTTCCTCCCTTTTGAATGTGGATGTGTATTTTGGTTCACTGTACCATGGGAGAGTATGTAATATGTCCTTTGATTTTAACAGGAGACTTACAGTTTAGAGATTGGCCTGAGTCTTCAGAAGGGACATTATAGATAGACTTGATACTTTTGCATAAAAAAAAAAAAAAAAAAACATTGATTTAGATTTTGGATTATTTCTGTTGTTTTTTTTTTTTTATTTTTTATGTGTTGCACCGTCTGCAATGCAGGTTTGTGCACCCATGTGTGCAATCCTTGTGGAGTCAGAAAAAGGGTCGTCGGACTCCCCTGGAACTGGAGTTATCCGTAGGAATTGGAGTTTCAGTCGGTTCTCGCTGCCATGTGGGTGCTGGGGGATAGAACCTGGGTCCTCTGTAGAGCGGTCTGGGTTCTTAACCGTAGGCCATCTCTCCAGCCTGCATTTTGCATTTTATATGGTCAGGAGCCTATGGGGGCAGGGAGTGAATGTGCGTGGATTGATGAGTGTCCTCCATAGGCTCTAGGTATTCAGACATTTGTCTCCAGTTGGTGGCGCTGTTTTTGGAGTCTTGGAGGGTGTGGCCATGCTAGAGGAAGTGCATGTTGGGGCAGGCTTAGTGAGTTTAACAAGCCTCGTGTCTAGCAGGTCTCTCTCTGCTTCCTGTGCTCTTTGCGAGATGTGACCCTTGGTTGCTGCTCCAGCATCCAGCACTGCGTCCAGGCACCACACCTCCGCCACAATGGACTCTAATTCCCTGGAATGCCAATCGTAAGCTCAAATAACTCTTCCTTTTATAAGTTCCTTGGTCATGGGATGCTTTATCACAGGAACAGAAAAGTGCACTAATAATATATATATATATATGCATATGTTGAAGTGGTACAGATTGGAAGGAACAACAGCAGAGAAACTGGGACAGGGAACCAACTGAAACAGTAAAGTTCCCCCAAGGACAATAATCCTCTGCTTTGAAAAAACTTTGAATAGAATCAGAAAAAGATACAGAGCAGGGATGGCAGGGTGCTTGAACTCAGGTGGAGTGGGGGGCATGGAAGGGGAGAGGAGTCTAGATCGGACTGAGAAACAATGTATGAAATGTACATAACTTCAATAAAAATGTTAAAAGAGAAAAATAAAAGTTGCAGAACTAAAAATCTATAAATATATTACAGTTAAGAAAAGTATTTCATTGTATCTCCTTGTATATATGGATTTCAAGTTTTCAGAAAATTTACTCATTTAATATTGAAGAGATTCTAGAACCTAGATAAACAAAAGAATATTAATACTTCTTTTAACAAAGCTTTTGGGACACAAAACCTAATTGTTTCTTTAATTGAGGTTTTGTGCATTTCATACAACATTCTTAATCAAATTTAGATCCTTTCCTCTTTCCTTTCCCCCCACCCCGCCAGAGACCATGCATTCTGATATACATGTCTTTCATCTTTTTCTCAATCTTTTCAAATTTTTTGATGCAGAAGTTTACTGTTTCAGTCAGTTATTTGAGCTAGTCTTTGTTGTTGTTGTTGTTGTTCCTTCCAACTTGTATTGATCCAAAATATGCATATATATATATATATATATATATAATACACATGTACCAAAATTATGTCTGAAAATTAGCTATAGGTTAATTCCAAAATGTGTTTAAATATTCATATTTTGACAGTTGAGTTGTATACAGGTAAAGAAAAAAATATTGCTTTATATTCCTAAATTACAGAGCAAGTTGATGAGTAACATCAGATATTACATTTACGAATAAAGAAAGAAAAATAATTATTCAGTTTGCCTTACAAATAGAGATTTGGTGTTAGGATCCACAAATAAGGGACTCCATACATCTTTGGTATTCTGGAACTGCATTACTTCACATATCATAATGGCTTCTAGTTCCATCCATTTACCTGCAAAGTTCATGATGCCATCTTTCTTTACTGCTGGGGGCCTCCACTATCCATAGGTATGTGTGCTGCAGCCAGGCCTACCTCCTTTGAGGTGTTTGCTGGGGGCCACCACACCAGTGCAAGCTGAACCTGCCTACCTCTGGGTGCCATCACATAAAACCGTACAGTTAAAAGTACAGAACACGTTTTCAATCTTTCTGCCCCCTCTCCTCAATGTTCCCTGAGCCACGAAGCTGGTGCAAGACCAAATGGAAATGAATCCTAGAAACTTCTTGGACCCTATTCATATGAACCTACAGTCTTGTTATAGGCATGCAAACAGGATCCCTGAAAACTTGGCAAAACCAAAACCCAGCACACAACTGCAGAAATGGGTCACAGATAAATATTGGCAGATGATTGCAGCTGTGTGAGGAAAATATGGCCTTCTTCAGGAAAGGGACTTTGGGTAGGCTGATGACCTCAGCAGATGAGTTGACACTGAGGAGTGGACAGAGAGAGTAGTTTGTTGTTACAAGGGAGCCTAGCACAAATGACAGAATGTGTGAACCTTGAGGGTCTGAGGGGAAGCTGCAGAAGGGTGCCAGTGGAGAAGTGGATATAAAAATGATTTAGACTGATTGAAAAATTATGTATTCCCAATTAAAATCCCCAAGAATTTCTTCACAGGCTTGCGGAAAAAAAGTCCTTAAATTCATTTGGAAAAACGAAAGACCCCCGAATAGCCATAACAACACTGAGTAAAAAGAGCAACAAAGGGGGCATCACTATACCAGACTTTAAGCTATACTACAGGGCTATCGTCATAAAAACAACCTGGTACTGGCACAAAAACAGACCTGTTGTCCAATAGAACAAACCAAAGACCCAAACTTGAACACATACAATTTCCGCCATCTCATATTTGACAAGGGGGCCAAGAAGACACAATGGAGAAAAGACAGCATCTTCAGTAAGTGGTCTTGGCAAAACTGGATCACCACTTATAGAAGAATGAAATTAAACCGCTACCTCTTGCCCTGTACAAAAGTCAACTCCAGATGGATTCAAGAAGGTAATAGAAGAAAAAGTTGGGAGCAGACTACAAGACATAGGTGTAGGAAAAGACTTCCTAAATCAGACAGCAGCTGTGCAAGAATTAAGGTCGACAATTGACAAATGGGACCTCATTAAACTCAAAAGCTTCTGTACAGCAAAAGAAACAATCAAGGAAGAGAGGAGAAATCCCACAGAGTGGGAGGAAACCTTCACTGCAGCAGAAACATCTGACAAAGCTTTGATTTCCAGAATACATAAACTACTCAAAAGACAAAGAAGAAAGAAAACAAATGACCCACTCAATAGATGGAGCAAAGAGCTGAACAGAGACTTCACAGAGGAGGAATTAGAGATGGCTGAGAAACACTTTAAGAAGTGTCCAACATGACTAATCATTAAGGAAATGCAAACCAAAACCACTTTAAGATATCATCTTACTCCAATAAGACTGGCTAGGATCAAGAAAACAAATGATACCAAGTGCTGGAGAGGTTGTGGAGAAAGGGGAACACTCATCCACTGCTGGTGGGAATGTAAACTTGTACAGCCACTATGGAAAGCAGTGTGGAGAACCTTTGGAAGACTTGGAATGGCCTTGCCACCCGACCCAGCCATACCACTCCTAGGCATGTACCCCCAAGACTCACCCCACCTCAGAGATACATGCACGACCATGTTTATTTCAGCTCTCTTCACAATAGCAAGGAGCTGGAACCAACCCAAATGCCCCTCAACTGATGAGTGGATAGAGAAAATGTGGTACATGGAGTTCTATGCAGCAGTAAAGAAAGATGACATCATGAGCTTTGCAGGAAAATGGCTGGAACTAGAAGACATCATGCTGAGTGAAGTAACACAGTCCCAAAAAAAAAAAAAAAAAAAAACAGGAATGGTATCCCTCATCTGTGGATGCTAGTGCCAATTACCTAGTTGTATTTTTTGTGCACAGCCCCTTGAGCTTTTGTCCAAGCAGTTGGGAGTGATCCATATTGGAAACAACAACATCAACAACAAAAAGGATTTCATCAAAGAACTGACTGAAACAGTGAACTTCTGCTCAAAACAGTCAACTCCCACATGGAGAATATTGAGAAAGACTGAGAAAGAGATGAAAAGCATGTTTGGCAGAATGCGTGAGCTCTGGTGGGATGGGGGCATAGGGTGGGGAACACGAGTCTAGATTTGATAATCTTGTACAAAATATATATTTTAAAAAATTAAAAGAAAAATGTATAAAACACATAAATTTCAATAAAAATTATTTTAAAAATTAAAAATACAGAACACGGGTGATATAATAATATTGATACTAATACTAATAATAAATTCCACTTAAGAGTTTAAATAATGTGATGCCTAATCTCGATTGTCACCTTCAATAGATTTGGAATCAACTAAAATGCAATCCTCTAGGGATTTCCTTGATCAGATTATTTGAAGTGTGAAAACACTCCCAACCATGGATGGCACATTCTAACAGCAGTCCAGACAACAGACAGTGGATAAAGAAATTTTTTTTTTACTTTTGCCTACTTGCCTTCACTGCAGTCAGTTGTTGTTCTTGATTCTGATTTCTTCCCTGAATATGCGCCAACATTTTGGGATGCTTCCAATGGGACTGAAGACAAGAAACTGTCCAGTATTCCCCCTGGCATTCAGTGGCAGGTTGAGACTACTGAGACAGCCAAAATCATTGGCTGAACAACTACCAAATTCTTGGCCTCTCCAGTGTGAGGCAGCCATTGTTTGACTGCCTGGCCATGTGCTGGAAGCCCATCTAGAAAATCCACCTTTCACATATTCATACAGTCTATCAGTTTTTGCCTCTAGAAAACCTTGGCTGATATAGCTACTAAAATACTGAGCCAAAAATCTAGCAAATTTCATATAAATCAATCTCTGAGAAGAATATGCTGCTTTATATTAGTGTTCTAAGGAAAATTGCTAGAATGAATAGATAGATGGATAGATGTTAGACAAATGAGAAATAGACACATGTGCAGGTAGCTCAATTACCAAGTCAAAATAGAGCACATTTAGTTTTTCATTGAATGATAAAGTAATTTCTGGGTAGTATGCAAAATCTTCTTAATCATTTTAAATGTAAAATTGCAGGAAATAACACACCAGATTAAATACAACAATGATACTCAAGAGAAGAAAGAAAACCTAAGAATACTTTTTTTTTCTCCACATCTAGTTTTTATTAAGGAAGTAAGTAACTGGTTCAGACATTGCCTTGTAAGCTTTTTGATGTTCTTCTTCTGGAAATTAAATGTAATGCTCATAATTTGTCTGCGCTACAGTTATCTAAAGATATCAACAGAGCCAATGGAGATTTTATCAGACTTAGATCCATGGAGGATGCTACCCTGCTTTGCTTTCTATGTTGCTGTGATAAAGCCTTACGACAAAAATGAACTTGGAGGGCAGGGTCTATTTGGCTTGCAGTTCTGGGTCACAATGAATCAAGAGAAGCAAGGCTGGAAATCAAAGCAGGAACTTGAAGCAGAAGCCACAGATGAACCCTGCTTTCTGGCTTGCTTACAGAGCATTCTTCCACAGTTTGGTTCCACTTGCCTACGGATGGCACCTCCCACAGTAGACTAGGCGTTCTACATGAGCTAGCAGATGAGAAGTATGTTACAGACGTAGTGGTGGGCCAGCCTGATAGTGGTAATTCTTCAAGTGAGCCTTCCACTGTCATGAGTCTAGATTTCTACCACCTTGACAGCTAGAGCTAACACACAGGAAAAAACAAAATAACATCAAAGGTTTTTGTTAATATCAAATTATAAAATAGCAACAATATATAAAAATATCTAAGGGTATATTTAGTGAGAGTGCATGGTATCTCTGAAAGGAAATATTTATGAATCCAACTCGAAGACAAAAAACAAAAATTCAATAAATTGAAAAGAAATTTTTCAAAAAAAAAAATCAACACATGAAAAACATATAGACAGATCTCCTGTTTAAATGTAACATCATCTTAAAGAAAAATCCCAAGAATATGTTTTCAATTATTTTAAGAGACCCTTTGTGGTGCTGGGGAGATGGCTCACTGGTTAAGAGCACTGGCTGCACTTCCAGAAGACCCAGATTCAAATCCAAACACCCACATAGAAGCTAACAACTCCAGTTCCAGGGTATCTGATGCCCTCTTCTGACCTCCACAGGAATTGCATCACACAGATGCACTTACATACATAAAGGTCATTCAATCATAAACATAAACTAAATAAATAAAAAAATAAAAGGCGATCTCTTATAAGCATAAAGTGAGAATAGAAATATATTTTCATAAACCTAGATTAGGGGAATTTAGAAAATGTTTATGCAAGGACAAAAACTGTTTGAAACCAGGTAGTAGTAGTAGCAGCAGTAGTAGTAGCAGGCGGCTCTCTGACATATCTACATACATACATCACCTGAATTGGATTTTATTTTATTTTATTTTATTTTATTTTATTTTATTTTTGGCTAAAAGATGTCATGTTTTCCTTAAGGAAGTGTTTGAAGGTTCCTCCTTGACAAACAACCATCAGTCTTGCTCTTGTGTTCCACACTGGTGTCTTTCCTTCCCATGGTCACCCAAATGAGGTCCAGTGGGCACTGCATCCTGTCTTGATCTTCCTGTACTGGCCTCCTTAATACAGCCTGGGTAGTCCAAAAATAGCAGTCTATATTCTGAAGAGGCCAAAACCCTAGTAGCTGCACAGTCCACAAGCTGGATGTCTCAGCAGTCCCCATCTAGCATTAAAGGTTTGGGGGATTCTTGGAGAGACATGGGTTTTCACTCCATATTGGAGGGTTAAAAGGCTTTCTCTTATGTCTTTGAAGGATGGCAAAAGCAGTAGCAGCCACAGAGTAGATGCACTTGCCAGTAAGAACTGAAGATATTGCTGGGTGTGGTGGCACATGCCTTTAATCCTAGCACTCGGGAGGCAGAGGCAGGTGGATCTTTGTGAGTTCAAGGTCAGCCTGGTCTACAGAGTGAGTTCCAGGCCAGCTGGGGCTACAGGAAGACCCTCTCTCAAAAAGACAAAAAAGAAAAAAAAAAAAACTGAAGATAGGCAAAACAATAGTGCTTTCTTTTTTTTTTTTTTTCTTTTTGTCTTTTTACTAAGATCTCAAGTTTTATTTCTGAAGTATAATTTCTCAGGCCTTAGTGATTATTTATTTCTGGGTATACTTTCCTTTTGGATGCTTAAGACACACAGTTGGACCAGATTAATGAAAGTTTTTCTTTTCTCAAGGTCAGTCGATGACCTGGTCCTCAGGAGTCATTCAAGATTTTTTGGGGGGAGGGGGTGGAAGTGAGACCCTGACTCCTTTCAGCTTTTCATTTACCAGTTCCATCCACTTGAGGACAAAGTCAGGTCTTACTAGACAAGGCTTCCCTTTTTTGAAGCATGAGCAGACTTTCCTCATTATAGACTGGACACTGACTGAAGTCCCATTAGTGGATCTCCAAGACCTCCCTACACAGGAAGACTGGTGACTCACATTTGCAGGACATTTCAAGAGATGCCCCCGTGCATAGTCCCCTGGAACTTAGTTGACCTCTGAGGGCAAGGAAAAAAGTTATCCCTTAGGTCCCTCTGCCAAATAGGTACGGGCGTTAAGTATAGTCATTCTGCACAAAGAAATGCTAAGTTATACCAGACTAATACATCCCACCTATACTAAAATTATGTCATCTGAAAACAAACCATATGTTATTTCCATATCATATTTCTTGATTTGCATTTTTCCATTTTGATTTTATATTACTCTAAATTATGCATACATACCCACCATTCATATACCAAAAATCCAAAGTCTGCAAATAAATGGTACTTTAATTCTAGAACCTGTCTAGGGATTTACAATATAAAAGCACAGTTGTTTTCAGATTGCAAGGAATATAGCATTAATGTTGCTCAGTTTGCCTTACTTGGTGCTAGCATCCACAAATGAGGGATACCATTCATCGTTTGCTTTTCTGGGACTGTGTTACTTCACCTAACATATCTTCTAGCTCTATCCATTTACCTACAAAGTTCATGATGTCATCTTTCTTTACTGCTGCATAGAACTCCATTGTGTAGATGTACCACATTTTCTCTATCCACTAGTCGACTGAGAGGCACTTGTGTTGGTTCCAGCTCTTTGTTATTGTGAAGAGAGCTGCAATAAACATGGCGGTGCATGCATCTCTGTGGTAAGATGAGTCTTGTGGGTATATACCCAGGAGTGGTATGGCTGGGTCAGGTGTCAAGCTCATTTTGAGTCTTTTAAGGGGTTTCCACACTCCTTTCCACAGCAGTTGTATGAGTTTGCATTCCCATCAGCAGTGGATGAGTGTTCCCCTTTCCCCACAACCTCTCCAGCATTTGGTATCATTTGTTTTCTTGATCCATTTTGTAAATGAAGCACATTTTCATTATCCGTTCATCAGTGGGTGGACATCAAGGCTGTTTCCATTTCCTGGGTACTGTGAACAGAGAAGCAATGAATATGAATGAACATAGGATCTCTATCATTGGCTGTATAGTGTCTTTAGAATTACGCTCAGGCCAGGTAGAATGGAATCCTGTGGGAAGTCTTTTTCTAGCATTCTGAGGAATCTCCACCCTGATTTGCATAGTGTGTGCACAACTTCACACTCCCACCAGCAGTGAATAAGTGTTCTACTGTCCTTGTATCCATATATGATTTCCAGTCATTTCTTGTCTTAGCTGCTCTGATTGCTGTAAGATGAAATTTCTAACTAGTTTTAATTTGTTTTTCCTTGATGGCTAAGGATGTTGAATTTTTAAATATATTTCTTAGCCATTTTTATTTCATCTTCTGAGAACTCTCTGGGTAATTTCAGGTCTTGATTTTTAATTGGGTTATTGTTTTACTGATGTTTAGGTTTTTCTGAGTTCTTCCAATAAGAACTCTTTTTGAGTTATTACTATGCTAGGTAATAAGTGTCTGATGTATAGGTAATAAAGATTTTTACTTATTCCTTAAGTTGCTTTTTTGATCAATAATGGTATCCTCTGCAGTACAGATGCTTTTTAGTTTCATGCAGTTCAATTTATCAATTGCTGGTTTGAATGCCCAGGCTATTGAAGTCCTGCTCAGAATGTCCATTCCTGTGCCTATATTCCAGCATTTTCCATACATTCTCCTCTATTAGGGTTAGAATATCAGGTGTTATGTTAGGGCTTTTGATCCATTTTGAATGGAGTTTGTGCCAGATGTGGAGTGAGGATGGAGGTTTCTTCTACATGTAGCCATCCAGGTTGGTCTCCACATTTGTTAAAGATGCTTTTCTTTTTTCCAGTGGACAATGTTGGCCCCTTTGTCAAAACTCAGGGAGTTTTAAGTGTATGGATCCTCAAGTATGTCCCATTGGTCCATATGCCTATTTCTATTCCACTGTCATACTGTTTTTATTAGTGTAGCTCTGTAATATATCTTGAAACCTTGGATGAATATACCCCAAGAAGTTCTGTATTGTTCAGGATTATTAAGGCTATTTTAGGATGTTTGTTTGTGTCCTAGTTTGTCTTCCATTGCTGTGACAAAACACTCTGACCGACACCAACTTGGGGAGGAAAGGGTTTATTCAGCTTACATCTCCTGGGTCACAGTTCATCACTTAGGGATCCCAATGCAGGCACTCAGGGCAAGAACCTGGAGGCAGGAGCTGAAGCACAGGCCATGGAGGAGTACTGTTCACTGGCTTGCTCTCTCCTGGCTTGCTCTCTGGCTCATGCCCAGCCTGCCTTCTTATACTGTCACTGCTCAACAATCAAGACAATACACCACAGATGTGGCCACAGGCCAATCCAATGGAGCCAATTCCCCAACCGAGGCTCCCTCAACCCAGGTGTGTCAAGTTGACACCAAAGCTATCCAGCACAGTTTGTTTCCATATAAAATTTATTTTTTCCAGCCAGGCATGGTGGCACATGGCTTTAATCCTACCACTTGGGAGGCAAAGGCAGGCGGATCTTTGTGAGTTCAAGACCAGCCTGGTCTCCAAAGCGAGTTCCAGGACAGTCGGAGCTACAGGGAGACCCTGTCTCAAAAAGATCAAAAGAAAAATTTATTTTTCCAATTTCTTTTTTTTTCTTTTTTTTTTTTTTACAGGGGAGAGCGCTAACTCAGTCCCCCACTACCACAAATTATGCAATCGAGTTTCCCGCATTTGGGGAAATCGCAGGGGTCAGCACATCCCAAGTGCAATGGATGAGCCTCACCCTGGGAAAACCACCTTCTTGATCATGGTATCTTCCCCGCCAGGTAAGTATATATTTTTCCAATTTCTGTGACTAATTCTGCTAGAATCTTAATGGTGTTTAAGTTGAATCAGTAGATCACTGTTGGTGGGATTGTCAGTTCACAATATTAAGCTTACATATCCATGAGCACAGGAGGAGGTATTTCCATCGTCTGGTATCTTATTCAATTTCTTTTCTCAGTACCTTAAAGTTTTCCTTGATGTTTTTTTTTTTCATTTCTATGACTAGACTTAATTCCAAAATATCAGGGTTTTTTAGCTTATTAAAAATGGGATTATTTTCTTTATTTTTCTATATCTATGTTTGCCATTGGTATATAGGAAGACTACCAAGTTTCATGTGTTATTTTGTTTCCTTATTCTTTGAAGAATGTGTATATCAGCTGTAGGAGTTCCTGGTGGTGTCCTGAGTATCCTTTATGTATAGAATGATATATTATGCAAATAAGGACATTTGCCTTGCTCCTTTTCTATTTGTACACAGACGTCTTACTGCTCTACCTAAGACTAAAGCATTGCATTGAACAGGAGGAGAAAAAGTGGAAATCCATGTCTTGTTCCTGAGTTTTAGGGCATGTTCTATTTTCCCCATTTAAAGCAGTGTGACTGTGAGTTTGATGTATAATTGACCTTATTTGGACGGCACATGTCCCCTGTGTCTAACGATGATTTGTTCTTTCCTCGGACTTGTCAGTTTATGGCCTCACTGAGTAGCACTTGCTGTTCAGTTTTAGATCCATTTTATGGTGATGCAAATGGACTGTAAGTTGTGGTCTAAGTTCAGCTGGGTGCAAGTGTGGATTTTGTGTTGAGGTTCCAGAAATGACTTTTCCTGGTCCTGGAGCAGCAGGGCAGGCTGGGTGTTTGCACTTGAGGTCTGAGAGAGCCGAAAGGTCCAGGACAGCTGGCAGTTCTAGAGGTATGGCAGAGTCCTAGAAACCTGAATGGGACTGAGACCTAATTCTAGGAATGTTTAAATTGCTTCTTCAGTTTTTCCTCAAGCCTATTTCATTCACTAATGTGTGAAATTCCAAGTGTTTGTGTGTTTTCTTTAGCTTCTATTGCTGCTGAGATACAGCTTTTTCAGTTACAGAGTGCAGAATGTGATTTTAATTTTCATATATCCATTGAGTCTTTTTTGTTCTAATTTGCATTTGATATAGGAGGCTGTTTCATGGGCTGCTAAGAATTGTGTGTACTCTTCAGTTTAGGGGTAGAATATTCTGTAGGTATCTATTAGGGCCATTTGATTTATGATGCCATTTAACTCAAGAGTTTATCTTTTCAGTGTTTTTCTGGATTACCTACCTTTAGTTCAGAGAAGTCCCCCACTATCACTATGTTGTGAATACTCTGTTGTTTTAGATCAAATATTACTGCTTTTATTAAACTGGGTGTCACTTTCTTTCATGTGTGTATGTTTTAAACCGTAATACCCCTTTAGGGGATTTTTCATTTCTGATTTTGAAATTTCCTTGCTTAATCTATTCTGACTAGCTTTTGTTTGCAGTCCATTTTATTAGATATTAGAATAGCTGAATCTGTTTTCTGCTTTCTGCTTTCTTTTTTTTTTTTTTTTTTTTTTTTTTTTGGTTCTTTTCGAGACAGGGTCTCCCTGTAGTCCCAGCTGTCCTGCGAACTCACTCTGTAGACCAGGCTGGCCTTGAACTCACAAAGATCCGCCATGCCTCTGCTCCCCAAGTGCTAGGATTAAAAGCGTGGCGCCACCACGCCCGGCTTTATATTTGGAATACACTTTTTCCTGATTTTATTCTCAGATGTTTTTAATCTTTGATGGCAAGGAAAGAAGCAAAAATACAGAATTCCTGTTTTTCTACTTCTTTATATGTTAGTCTGTGTCTCTTTATTGGGAATTGAGAAGGTAAATATTGAGTTATTCCTGAATACTATATTATATTTCTTGTTTTCATTTTGGTGTTTTCTTTTAATGAGAATTTTGAGAGCCGGGGTCGTGGTGGTCGCACGCCTTTATCCTAGCACTTGTGGAGGTGACAGAGGCAGGAGGATCTTTGTGCAGTGTTCAAAGGCCAGGACCTAGGTCGTTACAAGTGGTTCAGGACAGCTTTAGAGGGGCACGTACTAGGAAGGAGACACTGCTGTCCTTCGGACAAAGAACCAAAAAAAAAAAAAAAAAGAGAATTTTGATTAGCTGTTAATTAGCAGTTATGGAATTGTTTCTTAATTCCCAGTGACCTTTCAGCTTAAAGTATTCCTTCCTGTATCACTTGTAGAGCTGACTTAATTTTCATAATTTTTTTTTGAAATGTAGCCTCAACTGTGCAGACAAAGCTTGTCTCAGTCTTATGGAGATATACTTGTCTCTGGTTCATGAAGATGGGATTAAAGGCATGCTGCACCTTGCTTAGCTCCTTATCAAAAATTTAATACTTTTCTTTTATCAAATTTTTGCAATTTTCGTACAAAATTATTTGATGGCATGCTTATCATAAAGAATAGTTTTTCTGTCACATTTGATAATACCTGATAGTTTTGCTGGATATGGGAGTCTGGCTAGCATCTGTTGCATTTTATAACTTATAGAACATGGTCCAGGCTCACCTGGCTTTCAAAGTCTCCACTGAAGACACCCGTTATTCTAGGTCTTGCCTTTCATGTGACCTGGTCTTTCTCTCTTGTGGCTTTTAATATCTTGTCACTATTCTTTATAGTTAACGTTTTGACTATTATATGATATAGAGTCTGTTTTCTGGTCCTTATATTTGTTGTTCTGTATGACTCTTGCACCTTGATAGACATCTCCTTCCTTAGATTTATTAAGTTTCTTCTTTGATTTTGTGGAGAATATTTTCTGCACCATTGACCCGATATTCTTCTCTTTCTGGATACCTGTGATTTACAGGTTTGGTCATTTTTAATACCCCAGGGTTCCTGCATGTTCCCCTCATAAGTTTTTGTAGATTTAATGTTTACTTTATCTGAGTGATCCAATTTCTCTACTTTGTCTTCTAGACCTGATATTCTCTCTTGTACTTTATCTAGTCTATTGATGAGGTTTTCTTTATTTCATAAAATATTCATCTGGTTGAAGTTTGATTCTTCCTCCAAATTTCTATAACTTTATTAAAGTTTTGTAATTGAATTGTCTTCATTATTTTACTCGGTTTGTGTTTTGTCATCTCTATGCTAGCATTTATTTATATCCAACTTGAGTTCTTTGAACTTATTTATTACTGTTATATTGAAACCATTGTCTTGAACATTATCTAAGTTGCTTTTCTCAGGGAACATTACGATGCTAGCACTAATTTTTAGAGGAGATGAGAATAAAGAAAACTGATTAAAGTTGATTGACTGATGATTGATTGATTGATTGACAAGTTCTGATGAAGTCCAGGCTAGTTGAGGCTGGTGTTGAATTTCTGCTCTTTGTGCATCTATATCCCCAGTGCTGCGATTGCAGGAATGAGCTACTTGCTTGCTTATGCAATGCTGGAGACAGAAAGCTGGAGACAGAACTAGGCCCTTACACATATGTGGTAAGAACACTCCTGTTACCTGCATCTCTCTTACTGTGATAAAACACCATGACCAAGCAAATTTACTTGGCTTACTCTTCAGAGGGATAGAGTGCATTATGGTGGGGTGGAAAAGGCATGGTGGCAGGAGGTTGCAGAGCAGAAAGTCATGTTTTCAAGCAGGCACAGGAAGCATGCTCAAGTAGAAGGACCTGCACCCATGCATGCACAGCCAGAACTATCTGCTTCAATGGGCTTAAAAACAAGCTCATTTACTTGGGAGGGAATAATGATAGGAAGGAAGGGAAAGAATTGTAAGAGAATGAATGATATGATCAAGAGATAACATATGTGTGCATGAAATTCCCAAACAATAAAAAGAGAAAATGATATACTGGTAAAAAACAAAAGTGTTAAAAAATGCAAAACAAAAACTTAAAATTTGCTTTGGTTTTGATTTACTTTTTGTTTTGAGACAGCTCTGGCTAGCCTGGAACTTTCTACATAGACCAGGCTGCTCTTGAACTCATAGAGATCTGCCTGCTGAACAAAGTGTTTGAATTTTCTCTTTCACTTGAATCACAAACACACATACACACACATACACACGCATGTACACTCACACACTCACGTGCATGCAAACACATGCACATGTGAACATACACAGAACAAATTGTTTTTCACCAGATATGTTGACTTGTTAGTTAGAAATAGCACAGTGTGAAAAGAGATCTCCAAGGAATAACCAGTACCAATTGCAAAAGCAGCCAGGAAAGTCTCTACTGTTTTGTCTGGGTGCTCAGTACTGAGGTGATTTATTTTTTTTTATTAATTTATAATTTTTTATTAATTTATTTTTTGTATTAATTTATTAATCTAGACCCGTGTTCCCCCTATCCCCCCACCTGACCAGAGCTCATGCATTCTGCGAAACATGCTTTTCATCTCTTTCTCAGTCTTTCTCAATATTCTCCATGTAGAAGTTGACTGTTTTGAGTCAACGTTCACTGTTTTAGTCAATTCTTTGATGAAGTCCTTTCTGTTGTTGTTGTTGTTGTCTCCAATATGCGTCACTCCCAACTGCTTTGGACAAAAGCTCAAGGGGCCATGCACAAGAAATAATTACAACTAGGTAATTGGCACTAGCATCCACAGATGAGGAATACCATTCAACGTTTGTTTGATTTATTTGCTTCATGATAGTATAGCTGCTTGCTAAATGTTTTCAGAATCAAGATAAGTACTTCTCAACAAAAGACTCAATCCCATTTCATGGATTTTATATAACTTTTCCTAAGCTAAAATTAAATAAGTTTATCAAGTCTTTTTGGCTTAGCAAACACAATTTTAAGCAAGTATTATTTATAACAAACTATTTAATTCTGTTTCATAAAAATGATCCTCATGTGAGGAAAAAAATTGTAGATTTTTTTGTTAAATCCTCAGAATACCTAACTTTAAATAGAGATGAGAACATATTTTGCAAAAGTAAATTCAAGCAGGAAGCTGACAGAGGTTACACAATAATGTCTTCAATGCACTTTTGGTGCTATAAAAAAATCCCATATCCACTTAATACAAAATGTCAACTTGATCTTTACATGATTTGTAGACTATAAAATTATGTACTTTTTTTCTGTACAGTACCTGAAGTTCTAGCCTTAGTCAAAAAATTGGCTAATTTATTTTCTAAAAAACTCATATAAGAAATTTCTAGTTACCATACTTGTAAAACGCGTACAAATGTGTTTTGAGAACACACCTACACACAAGCCATTGTGAGAACAATGTTTTAGGTGATACATTTAGTATTTATCTTTCACGTAGGCATTAGCATGATAAACGTGTGAAAAATGTACTTCCTGCTTGTGGGAACATGAAGCACTGTGAAAACTCACATGCGCAGTACCAGTGTGCTGAGCCCAAGGACACAAAACAGATGTTCCATGACAGTTTTATCACAATTGCATGTGTTTATACACACACACACACACACACACACACGCACACGTGCGTGCGCGCACACACTCACTCACAAGTTATTTTCCATAGATTTCTTTGTAAAACTACTACATCCTCTCCCTATGTTTAACAACAAATAACTATTTGTATATTGACTCTGACTGCATCCTGATGGAAGGAGAGTTCAGTCTTCATTAAGTCAAGGGCCAGGGATGCACGGTTGAAACTGGATGAAAGAGCTGTCATGCTGATCCAAACATACAAAAGACAAACACCAGCTCTTCAAACTATGTCCTAAAGAAGAAATAAATAAGAGAAAAATATCTGATTCCAAAATTTTCCAAGTTCTTTTACTGACCAAATATACAAATGCCAACTTAGTTGATATAAAGAATGAGGTAAAAGCTTAAGTGCAATAAGATGGTCTCTAACCACATAGTCCTATAGAAATTAAGATGTTCTTCCACATTCTGAGTACATTTGGATGCCCTTCTTTTCAAACCAGAAGGTTGACAGTGTATCTTTGGAACTGTGATCATTTTCATCATTGCTTCAGAAAACCAGACTTGATAGTAAAAATTGAAAAAAGAATATGGAAACACAGAGCCACTCTTCAACATGGCAACCAGTTAACGTTTTCTAATTTTATTTCATAAATATAAGGTGTTTCTAAACATTTATGGAAATGAAAATGTTAAAGACTTTGTGAAAAAATGTACACAGTCAGTATGTTGAAGACATTATTTCTATGTTGACAGCACTCAGTTATATAATTCCTGCTACCACTGTTCTGCATAGAAGGAAATTTTACAAAACCCACCTGACCACTCATAAACCACCACTGCCACTAATGGACCGCTTGCATTGTTCAAAATTACCACTTCTATTCCTAACACCAGGGATGTTTAATTTTTTTCATTCAATACTGCCTAGTGGATTTTCATGTCCATTTCTTTCCATCCTGCTATATATGAGTATATGAGCTTTTCTTCCTTCTTTTCTCCCTCCCTCAATCCTCCTTCCTCCTCTTCTTCCTTTTTTCCTCCTCCTCCTTATTCTCTTTCTTTTTCTTCCAACCTCTCTCCCTCCTTCTCTCCCTCTTCCTTCCCTCTTCCCTCCTTCTCTCCTTCTCTCCTTCCCTCCCTCTCTCTATCCCTTCTTCCCTCCCTCCTCCTTGTATAGGGCCTATGGAGCCCACACTAGACTTTCTAGCCTACAATGACCTTGAACTTCTGATGCTTCTCTACTTCCCTAGTGCTAGTATCATAGGCATATGACATCACGTCAAGTTTATAGAGCATCCAGAGGTAAACTCAGGGTATCCTGCATATTATTCAAGCATTCTACAAATAAGCAACTCCTCAGCCTGAGCCAAGAGGGTCTTCCTTACTTTGACTACTCATTATTTTCTTTGCATCAGTAGCCTGCTAGGCTTGTTTGACCTCCAAGCTTTCCTAAAAGAGTGATTGTAGAGAAATTGAGTCATTTTATGATTCTTCTTCATGACTCATTGATCCATTCTTCAATTATTTCCTGAATGGCTATGATGTGCCAGGTTATCCTCAGGATTCTGGAATTTAAAAAAAATGAGCATGCTATCAGTAAGTTCTATTTTTATTCTCATAGGAAGATATCTACATTAATCTAATATGTGAAACTGATACTATGTTATGGAGAAGAATATGGTTGATGAAAGCATGTGGGCGTGTGTGTGTGTGCAAATGATGGATTTTTCTACTTACTAGTAGAAAGAAGACTGAAGAAGACTAAAGTTTAGATTGTTATTGGCATCAGAATCACAGAATTCAGTCTGTTCATTTTCTGATGTCTTTTAGATATCCAAATAAAAATACTAAATACAAGGATATACATATTACTCTGGAGTAAAAGAAGTAAACTTTTGCTAGAAATTTGAATATGGAAAACATTTGAATGTAAATGTGTAATTTAAACCATGATACAAGTGAATATAAGAATATATATATGAGCCAGGTGTGACGGTGCATGCCTTGAATCCTACTTGGGAGGTAGGGACAGGCAGATCTCTGTGAGTTCAAGTCCAGCCTGGTCTACAAAGTGAGTTCCAGGACAGCTGTGGCTACAGAGAGACCTTGTCTCAAAAACACCACAAAAAAACAATAATCATACACATACACACACAGACACACAGACATATATATATATATATATATATATATATATATATACTATAACTATACATAAGATTTTTTAAAGTATATATAGCCTGAATGGCTTAAGGAAAATCAACTTCTGTATTATTTTGAATTATTTATTCATTTAAAAATGTATGCATTATTTTTATTTTATGTCTATGAGTGTTTTGCCAGCTTGCATGAAGTGCACTGTGTCGTCGATGCTCACAAAGGTCAAAAGAGGGTGTCAGATCTCCTGGAACTGGAGTTACGGACTGTTGTGACCAACTGTGCTGCTGGGTATCAAGCCCAGGTCTTCTGTAAAATCAGTCAGTGCTCTTATCCACTAAGCCATCCCATCCCTCCAACTCTTACTCATTTTTTTATTCTTATGGGTCCACAGACACCAGAAGAGGGTGTCACATACTCTGGAACTGGAGTTATGGATGACTGTTAGCCACCTTGTGGGTCATGGGAACTGATCGAGGTCCTCGGCAAGAGCAGCTAGTGCTCTTAATCGCTATGCCATCTTCCCAGTGCTGAACTTCTATATCCTTACCACTGACATGTCACCATAATCAATTTGTAAGTAGTTTATGCATTTAGTATGTATGAGGCCCTGGCTAGGTCCTCACTTCTAGAGGGGTGCAGTATAGCCAGTATGCTGAGAATTACGCATGCGTAGATCTTGTCCCTCATCAACCTAACCTGCCCTAGGGAGGTGAGACCATACAAACAGTGTTGCAGACCTGGGCCAATCAGAAGATGACAAGAGGAGAGCAGGAATGTGAACAGTACATAACCCCTAACCCTGCCCTCAATAAATGAGTCTGAGACAGCTCGCCCTCTGTCTGCATTCACCTGATTCCCAGGGTCTGTGTTTTGACTCTGCGCCTCTCTCCCCCATTCCTTCTTCAGTCAGACCCCAAAATTCCCTAGCAGGCCCAGGGGATTGTCAACATCTGGCACCCAACGGTGGTTTTTCGACACCCCCCCCCCCCCCCCCCCCCCCCCGCTGGTGCTGGCGAGGCACCCCCTTCTTTGATTCATGAGTAGGCCCCATTCTGTGTTCTTTGCCCTTTTTGGTCAGCGTTAGGGTGAGCACCCCCCCCCAAACCCCTCTCCTCCCTTACCATTTCCTAACCTCATGGATAATATTCCTCCCCACATTCGGAAGCCATGGACGGCTGCCCCACTCCTCCAGACCCGTGGGAGGAGGCCGTTTGCATTGCTTCTCCTCGCCATAATTGCAAACCTTAAGGGCACCTCCACAGAGGATGTTCTGCGTGAGCATAACTCAGCCTGCCACAAGAACACTGAGGAGAAGTTGACCCTGCCCTGTGTCCCTGACTTTCACCAGGACGAGGAAGTTTTCCCCCATCCCAACCCCCCAAAACTCCCTTCAGCTGCCCCTGCTAGGGATACTCATTTGCCCCCTACCAATATACCCTTGGAGCTCTCTCCCACTGGAGGGACTGGAGACATCTTCCCCTGGCTGTGTCTTTTGGGTAAGAAAGAGTTCAGTTCCTTTTATTTTTCTTTATACTTAAACTCAAATTTCTGGTCTGGAGCTCTCGGTTAGGAGAGCGTAGAGATGGGGGACACCCTAACTCTCCACTGGTAAAGTGTGAACATGGAGTTCACCTCAGTAATTTGGAATCCAGGCAAGGGATTTGGATTTTTGGTTTCGAGACTGATAGGCTCCATGCTTGCAGTGTTTCTCTTCATCTAACTATGTCTTGTGTTTATGGTAACTGTTCTTCTGTGTGTCTAAGTGTGCATCTAAGTTTTTTTTTTTTTTTAAAGGCACTTGGCCTTTCTTTTCTTTTTTTTTTTTTTATTATTATTTATCTTTGTATGTTTATGAATGTACTGTCTGCATGCAGGTCTGTGCACCCGTGTCGTGCAATGCCACGGAGGTCAGAAGAGGGTCTCGGATTCCCCTGGAACTAGAGTTCTCCTGGAATTGGAGTTACAGACGGTTCTTAGCCGCCATGTGGGTGCTGGGGATCGAACCCGGGTCCTCTGCAAGAGCGTCGGTGCTCTTAACCGCTAGGCTATCTCTCCAGTCCCCGCATCTAAGTTTTTATGTGTGTTTGTAAATCAGTAATTATAATTGTCTCATGTTGGTTCTGTCAAAGAGGCCACTTCAAGTTTCAATCCTTTAAAGTGCACAGAACCATTCATTTTGGCATGTCAGACTAGATATGCATGTGCAAACTTTAAAAATTGATATTTAAAAACACATTTAAAAGGCCTTAAATTTGGTTTGTGTCTGTTTTCAAAAGGTATTGTGTGAGGTAACTTGCTTGCTTTGGAATTATCTGCTTTCTTTTGAGACCTCTGCAGACCAGATTCTCTGTTTTAACGTTAACTAGCCTTTGGAACTGGGAATGAATTTTTGGACTGGGTGTGTGGCACACACCTTTAATCCCAATCCTTGGGAGGCTGAGGCAGGCAGTTCTTTTAGAGCTCAAGGTCAGCCCATCTGGTCTGGTTTGGTGAGTTTTCTCCACCCAGTTGCTATCTCAAAGGACCAGAGATAATCTGCCTCTTACAAACTAGTAAAATTTGCATCAGCAGTTAGTCAGGAATCCTGGTCTGGCTTGGGAGGAGGTCTTTAGAGCTTGGGGAATTCCTGAGCTCTCTGGAGTGCCCACGTGGCAACCTTTCCATCTCTGCTAGAGACCAATTTGGGGGTCTGGGACCTGGATCAGTGGGGTGCCACGTGGCTTCCAGGGTCACATTATAGGCTCTTGCCTCCAAGGAGCAAGGGAGAGCAGCCTGAACAGTCTTTGGGCTCTGTTATGTTTCGGCAAGAATTTTTGAGCCTGTTTCCCTCCCTCCCTTCCTCCTCATGGGAAGAAAGGGGACCTCTCTCGGCCTGCGCCCTCCTTGCTGATCTGGCTAGCAGACTGTGTGTTTGTGTTGAGAAGAGTTGGTCTCAGAGAACTGGGTGAATCAAATTCATGAAAACTACTTCACTCCATACTTTTAGTCTCCTAGCTGGGGCATGGTGGTGCATGCATTTAATCCTAACGCTTCAGAGGCAGAGGCAAGCAGATCTTTGTGAGTTCAAAGCCAGCCTGATCTCCAGGATGGCCAGAATTACAGGGAGACCCTGTATCAAAAAAGAAAAAAAATTATTGTAATCATTTTAAGATGATGAAGTAGCCCTCTTGCCCCAGACTCCTGATGTTTTGAATGTATGTGTTTCAATATTTTTAAACTATGGAAGCTCAGTTCAACTTATGGACAAGAACCTGTTTGGAGGGTGTAAGTGCCTTAAACCCTCATACTTAGTAAAATCTTATTCTGACACACCTAATCAGAAATATAAATATTTTAGTGGTATAACTTTAGTGGTATAACTCTAACAAAAAAAATCTTTCGAAACTCTCTTCCAGCACTTGGGAGGCATGTAGATATCTTGGTCTGGTTTGGGTGGAGAACTGATACCAGAACGGCCTGCTGGCCCAGCCCTGTTTCTTGCCTCCAGGGTGGGAGAGCTACTCTTCCTGGGGTAGGTAATGGGCTTTATTGTGTTTCCTATCTGTTTCCCCCACCCCCTCCTCCTTTCAGGAAGCAAACATACCTCCCTGGGTTTGAACTGGTGTCCTTCTGGTCTGCTGGTCTGGCCACTCCTGGAAGTTCCCCAGCCAGGTGTGGTTGGCCACACCTTTAATCCTAGCACAGCCAAGGTCTTTAGGTGCAGAGATCATTATTGTAGAATTTCTGATTCAGAAACAACTCACCCAATTTACTCCTAAATTAAAAATAGGAAAATTTGCCTCACAGCTAGATGACCTCAGTACTGTATAAATTGTGAAGATTATAAACTTAAGAGTCATATTTTACTCTGATTTAAGTTTTCATCTGTAACTTAGAGTTTTCATCAAGGTGCTGAAATTTGGGATTTGAAACTAGTCAAACATTTGTTTTATGGAGCTGTTTAAATGAACAGATTTGCATCTAATGCTAATGGTTTATTTATCAAGTTGATTCACAAGTAAACTGTCATGTGAGCTAAAACTGCTAAATTACACTATGGTCCCTGGTCCTTATATTTTAAGTTCATTTTAAGGAATAACCACTTTTGTTCTAGGGTACAATTTATTTCCACACATTACACATGTGGGGACATTTTCCAAGCCTAGCAAAGAAAAGCACTCAAAGAAAATTGGTCATTCAAAACCTGCTCCCAAATTGGCATGAACATCTCACAGTTTATACTAGTGTATTTGAGATAACTGTCCCATCTCATTACATGGAAAATAAGTATTAATTACTTAGTAAATCTGCACAATTAAGGGTTAATCTGTTTATAAATGCTTTGACTCAAGGTAATAAAAGGATATAAAAAGGTGTAAAATATTAAAAAGGTATTTTTAGTAAGGATTTATGTAAAGTGATTTATGTAAAGATGAAAAAGTTTATGCAAATGATAAAAGTCTGAGGAGGTTTGTTGTGACAGATAAAAAAGACACTATATAAATAAACTTAAATTTGTAAGGTTCGGTCTAGTTTAAAAATCAAAATGTATATCTAGTAAATTGGTATAAACATTCAAGCTAGTTTACTAGTGGCCTGAATAGAATTGTGAATATATAGAGTTGTTAATTTTCAGTCTTCTCCTGTCTCGAGCCTGACTCCCTGTTACAGGTTTGGATTAAATGGGCACAGGCAAAAGTCGGGTTACCTATGGGTACTGAAAATGTACTTTATGATTCTTGCAAGAGTTGCTTTGATATTCCCTTTAACCTAACCAGATAATTTGGCTCAAAAGGCTAGATCATGTCTTCCTGAACCAGCTGCATGCAGTCCAAAAGAAGACAGTTTGGATGGACTTGGTAATCCTTATCAGTTTATTTCCTGTCTTTTGGTATGTGTTACAACTCCTGTCTTTCTGGGAAAACTATAAATCAGGATAAAGGGTCTGAAAAAGAAAAAGATTGTTTCCATTTGTAGTAAATGTAGTGAACATTTTTACATTTAAAATAAGCCCAAAATTGTTTAATTTGATCTTGTGAGTTATGCCTGCTTAACATATGGTGTTAAGTCCCTCCTCCAGTCAGTATTATACGAGGCTGCTTGAACTTTTGTCCAAGCGTTATCTAGAATATTATACAGTAATTAAATGTGTTAGTCTGGTGTAACTTAGCCTTTCTGGATGGATAACCACCATACATAATGCCCATGTCAATTTGGCCAAAAACAAAAGTTGGTCAATCTGGGCTAACTGTATGGACCAAGAGAAAAGTATAACCAAAAGATAAGTAATCATTAGATTTCCTTTAAAGTCTGAGAGATTGTGCCTCCAAACACTAGATTTTAAGTCATTTAAAGTCATATAAGATTTGTTGCTACCAAATAACAAAGTTTCTTCTCTTTAAGCAGCTACCTAAGGGAAAACTCACACCCACCTTGACTATTGAAATTTCCTGGAGGGAAGGAAGAGCAGGAGAGAGCAAGGAGCTGGAACCAACCCAAATGCCCCTCAACTGACAAGTGGATAGAGAAAATGTGGTACAGCTACACAATAGAGTTCTATGCAGCAGTAAAGAAAGACGACATCACGAGCTTTGTAGGAAAATGGCTGGAGCTAGAGGACATCATGCTGAGTGAAGTAACACAGTCCCAGAAAAACAAACAACGAATTGTATCACTCATCTGTGGATGCTAGTGCCAATTACCTAGTTGTAAGTATTTCTTGTGTAGGGCCCCCTGAGCTTTTGTCCAAAGCAGTTGGGTGTAATGCATATTGGAAACAACAATAACAACAACAACAACAACAGAAAGGACTGCATCAAAGAACTGACTGAAATAGTGAACTTCTGCCCAAAACAGTCAACTTCCTCATGGAGAATATTGAGAAAGACTGAGAAAGAGATGAAAAGCATGTTTGGCAGAATGTATGAGCTCTGGCGGGGTAGGGGAATGGGCGGGAACAGGGGTCTAGATTTGTTAAAAAAAATAAAAATAAATTTATGTGGAAAAAAAAAGAAATTTCCTGGAAAGCAGATACTGAGTCCAGAGACCACATGGACAAATGAACAAAAGAAGAAGCCCAATAATAGATGCTTTGGAACCCCTGTGAGGTTCCATTGAGAAATTCTAATGGACTTTTAAGTGTGTTTTTTTTTTTTTTTTTTTTTTTTTTAATTCATCTTGTTCCTCTCTCGGTTCCCTGCCTAGAAAATGTACTTAGCTATTCTTGCCTTCACAGGCACTAGTCAAGGATTTTGTTCTCTCTGTAGCTATACTTTTGGTGGTCTTTTAGAAAGATCCACTGAGCAGGGGTACCCCAGTCGCCACCTCCTATGCCCCCTTTCATCATGAAAGAAGTCAGAGCGGTCAGCACCCCGATTCCCTCTTGGCAATTGAGGTAACCTCCTCAGAGGATAATGTGATAAAAGTAGGCTAGGCAGTTTAGAGTAAAGAACCCCCCCTCCCCCGCCAAGAGCCAGTTTCTTTCTCAGCTGAGAGCCGAGGACTTCCTGGATCTTCCAGTGGACTTCTGGTTGCTCTGACTCGTGACTCATACATCCTTACCTCACTTGTCAGATTTATTGACCAGTAGGTAAATTCCATTAAAATTATGGTACTAAGGACCCAATACAACACCCCTAGCAGAGATCATTCCATCTTGGAGACAACTGTGGTCCACTCTTGTGAAATTCCTTCAAGGATTTGAAGGCCACATAATGAGAGAGAGAGATGAGTTGCAACCCCAGCTTTTCCTCATTCTGCCTGACTCCCTACCAAGTCCTCAATATGACATGTCTACATCGTGTACTTGGTTGCAACAGTTTATTAACTACACCTTAACCCTTGGTTCTCAAGTTGTCTCCCTTAACTCTACCCACCCCGAGGTCATAGCCTTTGATACTAGCTTTGTTTCTCAGGTGTGGTCTAAACTAAAATCCATTTTTGATCCTGCTACATTGGTCACTTGGGGCATTCTCTACCTCCTGGCCTTTCTCTGCCTTTTTCTCTTCAGGTGTCTGTTTCGCTTTGCCCGCAGCCAATACCAGGTCAACAAAACAATGGCCCAGGTCCTCTCAGCAATGGTCGATTGGGACTCTGCATGTGCCCCTCCCGATGAGGTGATTCACATCTGACTCTCATCTATCCACAATTCAAGGGAATGAGCTTGTCTCTCCCCCCAACGTGGTACGGCTCCTGGCCTCTTCCCTCGTGGCTGGCCAGTCAAAGACAGGTAAGACCCTGTAAAACCAAGGCAACCTAAGCCAAATGCAGTCAAATGTCGAAATGCCAGAGGTGGGGTCAACAAGATTCGGGCATAGCACCCAAGCTCCCACTGGACCACTGCTCATGCAAAATTAAATACAAAGGGTGGAGATGTAGTAGCCAGTATGTTGAGAATTACGCATGCGCAGAGATTGTCCCTCATCAACCTAACCTGCCCTAGGGAGGTGAGACCATACAAGCAGTGTTGCAGACCTGGGCCAATCGGAAGACGACAAGAGGAGAGTAGGAATTCGAACAGTATATAACCCCTAACCCTGCCCCCAATAAACGAGTCCAAGACAGCTCGTCCTCTGTCTGTGTTCACCTGATTCCCAGGGTCTGTTTTGACTCTGCGCCTCTCACCCCCATTCCTTCTTCGATCGGATCCCAAAATTCCCCAGCAGGCCTGGGGATTGTCAACAGAGGGGGATATGAAAACTGAAAAGGAGAAAGAACTTAATTACAAACCATTGATCTACCTCCCCAAAGCTACTTAGGACTGACTTTTTCATGGTGAGGAGGAAGGAGAGTCCAACAGAGAGCCCGGTCCAGAAGGCCTTTCAGCAAGGCTTGCAGAATTAGACTAGGAATGACAACAGCTGGCAAAGCAGTTTGAAGTATCTGAAGGGTCCCTACTGCCCATGCAAATAAAACCACACCTTGGCACAGGAACTGAAGGCAGAAAGGCCCACAGGTCACCTGCACCTCAGTGTCTCTGCTCAGGTCCTAGTCTGGGAACTTAAGAACCTGAAGTCTTACTGGAGGTGCCCCCAAATCTAGTGTCAGTCAATACCTCTCAACACCAGTCAAAAAGCATATAATTTAGTGGGGTGTGGTGGCACGTGCCTTTAATACCAGCACTTGGGAAATAGAGGTAGGTGGTTCTCTGTGAGATGGAGGCCAGTCTAGTCTACATAGTGAATTCTAAGCCAGCCCATGGCTACAGGGAGACCCTGTTGCAAATAGAATATATATATTTCATTACCAGAATAAGCTACAATTTTAAAAATTAGTTTTTTTTAAAACTTTTACATGGTATTTATGAATAATTCAGGAAAGTAATGCTACTAAGAATTTTGTTCTAGTATTTCTGACTTCCAGAACTAAGATAAATTGTGATCTTCTGAATCACCACATTTATGATAATATTCATGGAAATCAAAGAAGCATATGCAGTTGTAGTTTAGAGAACTACTATCATTAAAATTTTGAGAGCTGCTGATTTAGAAAACAGGATAACAGGTCTAATTTCTTAATTTTGAAAAACATACATTATGTCATGTACAGCAATACAGTTTACAGATCAAATAGCACTCGATAGAATGACTTACTATAATTTTAAACAAAATAAAAAGTGAAAATTTTCAGGCTCCAAGATAAATTTAACAAAAGAATTGCTTTTCTGGAGTCGGCCAATGGAAAAAGAGCTTTCAGTGGCCGGTCATGTCTCCTTCCTACTGTAGGAGTGGTCAACGGAGTTAAGAGGAAAGCTTAACTTTCACAATCCCTGCCTCAAAGGAATAACTACTAGAGCCTTATGGAATGCAGAAGTGGTTCTTGTTACTGCAATACCCAGAAAGTTAATTCACAAACCCTAAAAAGCAAAGAAAAGCAATCAAAAGTCAAAGCAAACAAAAGTCCAGCACTTTTTTAACTACCCCCTACCCTGTTCTTCTTTAAATATTTTTGAGACAAATCCTACTATGTAGCCCCAGCTGGCCGGGTACTCACTACGTAGACCATCCTAGGCTAGTCTGTATCCCACAGAGATCTGCCTGTCTCTGCCTCCCTGAGTGATAGGATTAGAGGCCATGCCTTGCTTTTATTTTAATTTTTAATTTTCCATCTAAATATTATAGTACAATCACACATACATTTGATTACAAATGTACATGTATACATGTATATAGACCAGGCTCTACATATGAAGGAAAACAGGTATCTTGTTTTTTTACACTTTCTGTGATTGGGTGACTTCACTTAACCTTACGCAATTTAGTTGATCCATTTTATAGGTCTATTTAAAAACAATCAGAAGTAAAAGTATCTCTGTGGACTCTACTAGGTCAGAACATTGTTTGAAGGCCCAAATTAAGTCTCTGAAACTTGGTGATGATGGGATTTATCTGAAAACCTCTGAGACAGAGAGATGACTTAATTTTACCCTATTTGTCACAGGCATGAATAACTAGGAAAGCATGAACTTGTGAAGTAATAAACATTTACTGATTTATCTCTGATTGCTCACGGCTACCACGGATGGCTTCAGAGCACCAGAACTGAAACTGTAGATTGAGGAGCTCATATTCCCCAGTACATTTGACTTTGTGAATTCTAAGGCTAAACACAAATAATTATTTTAATCAATTGTATTATCTGTGGAGTTTTGTCCCACTTAAAAGTCAATAGCATCTATATATTTAATTTTCTTTTTGCTTCTTGAGCAAAAAAATTCAAGTGGAATATTTTTAAGTAGGTTATACTTGTAAGAGGCAGAGAAATCTTCTCCCTGTCAAAAAAGATAAGGGCTGTACTTGTAATAAAGGAACATTGGTAGAATAAATATCACCAGGTTTAGGTCTAAATTATTTCTACCGGTCTGATGTGTTCTAATGTATGCAGTGTGTGTGTGTGTGTGTGTGTGTGTGTGTGTGTGTGTGTATGTGTGTGTGTGTGTGTGTATCTTTAATAAATTATTAACCTTTATTTCTTAAGAAATACTGCTTTGTTTTGAAATGTTAATAGCTTAGAGGTTGGGAAATTTCAGAACACTTCAGGCCACAAATAATGTAGCAATGGAAAAAGCAACTGATTACCTGTGCCAAATGGTTCTATAAACACATTTTAAAATAACTTAAAGCCTCTGCTGGCCACTTTTCCCAAGTTGAACATTTTCAAAGTACACCAGCATAACATGCTTTGGTTAAGAAGATGGATCTGAGTGTGCTTTCTGTGTAGAAGTCTGCAGGACTGACAGTCTCTTAAACTGGCATTACCTTTTCACGGCATGATCACAGAATGTCATGAGAGGCATGATGTCATCTAAAAAGTTACTGCTCAATAAAATATTTTGGATAATCAAATTACTAGCGTTCAGTTATTGTCTTTGCCAGACCACAAGAATGTGCTGAACCTACGCTTGTCTCACAGCAAGGACTAGAACTGCACGTAAAATGAGACGCTTTGCTTTAGTGTCATTCATCTCTCTGATGAAATGGCGGTGACAGTCACTGTAACTGTCATCTATGCTCACAGTAGTACATTTTACTAAACCATCCCCTTTCCAGCTCAAGTCACAATCATGCATCACTGCACACACACCAGGAGCTCCAAAGGGCTGGCTTCAAAGGTACAAGTTGGTTCATAGCTTGGAATCTTTGAAGAGAGTAAGAGGTTGAACTTGCAAAGCTGCATTTTCTTTCTCAGCCATTAAGTTGGTGATACTCTGGCCTGTTGGAACATACAGATCCCTTCCCATAGTTAGTTTTAAGATTTGGATTGCAAGGTTTTTTTTGACAAAAAGTTTTCATATCTATCTATATCCCCCTTTTTTTTTAGGTTTTTATTTTTGACCCATGAGTCTCAAAAAAGCAGTTGTATTATACATACCTATAGGGTAGAATCAAGGCACAGATTTCATTGAGTTCACCTGGAATGCCAGAGAGTGTTACCAAAGGCCACTAAACCAATAAAGCAAATATAGGTCTCCTTGAGTCAACCAAGACTCCTCCGTCAGCACCAGCTACACCGCATCTGCCTGGAAATACTGTGCAGCAGTGGCAGCCATATGTCTGTATATCCCAAATCGAATCAGCTATTAGCTCTCTCCTTGGAGGAATAACCCACAGCTGATTCCACAAGCTTACATCCTCTAATGGTTAGGAGATGTTATAAGCCACATGAAGACCCTGTCATACTTAACAGAAGAAAATGTAATTCATGGATTAACATACCATCCAAACATCTGTGTCTATACCAAAGTAATCTACCATAACAATTAGTACTGTCTAAATACCTATATATCTAATTGCATGTGCTTCATTAGTAGGATCGAAAGGCTCTATATTATACTGTTTAAATACATATATATCTAATTGCATGTGCTTCATTAGTAGGATCGAAAGGTTATGCCTGGACAAGCTGGCAGCCCATGAAAGAAAACAGCCAGAATTGACTAGAGACCAAGACAACAGCTCTAGAGAAAGTAGACTGTTTTGCTTCTCATCCACCTTTTCTCCTTTTCTAAGCCTAGGGAACAATCTGCGGAAGAGGGGGCATGGTAGAATGTAAGGGCTGCGATTGGGGTGAATGGTGAAACTACAACAGTATAGACTGGACACTCATTTGATCAACTTGATTGAACATAAAATCCCCCCCTGCTGGATGGTGGGACCCATGAGCTGTGTGGGTTTGGGCACAACTGCTCGCAAATTGGTTTTACATGAAGGATGTTTGTACTCACAAATTATCACTTATTGTTAAAAAAAATGAAAACAAAACAAAACAAAAAAACAGAGAAAGATGCGGAAAAGTTACGGCAGAATGCATGATCTGGGATGGGTAGGGGTGGGGTGGGGGGAAGGGAAGGGGATATATGCCTGAATTGAATTGGAAAATGATGTATGAAATACACAAAGCATCAATAAAAAAAACAAAAGAGGTTGAACCTGGGGATCCAAACAAATTACAAGAACATTCTGTCGGTATTGTATCCCCTAACAATTGCTAAGTTTCCATTAAGCAGCGGAATATAATGGGATATCAGTGAAATGCCTTCACACAGTGTGAGAGGGGGGGAAGTAGTACTAAACCATGAGCAGTCCACTGAAGACTGACCAAGACATGCATGTAAAGGGAAACACGTGTCTGGGGTATAGTTAGAAGAATCCAGATGTCCCCTCATCGTTAAACACCAATTACGTTTGTCTTGGTGGCACTCTAGACACATCAGGAATTTTCCATGGAAAGCAAGGCTGGATTAGTCTGGCCCATGTGCCTGCCCCTTGAGTTAGGTGATGAGGACTTAAGAACATGAATATCAGCCCATTTTGACTTTGTCTTTCATATTCGCGATCTAAGATGACCTGTTAGCTTCGTTCTCAGGAGGATGGCACTGAGTTTTGTGGAAATGAGTGTCAGCTCCATTACTTGCTGTATAACTAAATCTAAGCTGTTTATATGCACTGTAAGAGACCAAAATTCTGTCCTATAATTCCAGGAATCAATCTGAAAAATTGTGGAGCTAGAAAACGATGGTTGATGGGAATTAACAAAGGTCTCTTCTCCAAACTGGTCCTAATTGTCATTTCCCATAATCCAGTGTGCTGTGTTGAGGATGAAGACACCCAAATGAATGAGTATGTTTTGGAAGAATGTAAGGAAACTCCATGAAGAGAAGTGAATAGAAATTGATCCATCATCTCAAATTCCCTGCAATCTTTCTATTATTCAGAAATGTAAGCCAAAATTATATAATTAAAAACTACAGAGGGCTGGGCTGGAGAGATGGCTCACCAGTTAAGAGCGCTGACTGCTCTTACAGAGGACCTGGGTCACATTCCCAGCACCCACATGGCGGCTAAGAACCATCTTTATGACGGGTGTGGTGGTACACACCTTTAATCCTAGCACTTGGGAGGCAGAGGCCAACCTGGTCTATAGAGTTCTAGGCCAGCTGGGGCTATAGGGAGACCCTGTCTCCAAGAAAAAAAAAACTACCAAAATATGTGAATTCATAATTTAAAATATTGGTAGAACATATATAATATTGAATAAACTGAGCAAGACTCACCTGACTAAAGTCTTTATACCTCACCAACACTTAAAAATTCTGATTACTGCAAGCTACGTAGCCATAGGAGCCCATGAGATGACCCTGCTGGTAAAAGGGCAGCCCAGATACAAGAATCCACTCCCTATGACCCACAGGTTGGAAGGAAACAATAGATTCCTGCACGTTATCCTCTAACCTCCACAATCACATACAAGACTCATCTCATATGTGCACACACACGCACACACACACACACACACACACACATTAATGAATAAATGGAGCTGATAGATATATAAAGTAACATTTAAGTAACATATAAGATATCATACTAGTCCTTTATGTTGGCCACTAAATGACGCCTGAATGCTTTAGTTGTTTTACTTTATTTTAGGTCTTTTGAGACAGGATATCCTGTATTCCAAAGGAATTCACTACTTAGACCACACTGGCCTTGATCTTACAGAGATCTGCTTGTCTCTGTTTCCTGGGTGCTGGGATTAAAGACTTAAAGACATGCACTGCACTATATATTTTTTTTAGCATAATGTGGACAAAATTCTGATTTAAACATATGATTTTGTGTTTTTTAAAAAACGCATTTTTGAGCATATAAAAATAAATATAGTTGTCAATGTTTTTCCTTTTGGGAGATATAACACAAAATATTTTGTGCACTTTAAATAAGAAGTTACATTTTATTTTAATCCTTTAAAAGAAACATCATGATAGATAGACATAGAGCTAAGACAGAAAACTATCCTAGAAGCAGTCTGCTCAAAATATTAAATACTAGAAATCACAGAAAAGGGCAGAATCTTTGAGCATAATCCACAGGAAATTGGCAAATCAGGCATTGCATATCCTTTATTTAATGAATGTTTATGGAGTGAAACAATAAAAATGACCAAAAAAGATTTTTTTGTTATCAAATCAACAGTTGAAGGAGGCTCAGAGGAAATTTCAACAATGTCCTGTTCTTTAATCACTCAAAATATGAATCACAGCCCCAAACAATGACAATAAAAGACAGAATTACTCACATCACAGTTAAATCCAAAAATGAAAATGTCCCTGTGCATCCAGGACACAGGATGACAGAAGTGCAGTTTACTGGAGAGAGGAGACTGAAATCTCTGGCGCCTACTGTTCTCTGGATAGTGGTTCTGGGCAATGAATGTCTCATTTTCTGGTAGCAGGAAAGTATTTTAGCAAAAACACAATCTGACTCAACTGAATGACAATGAGTTTTAATTCAATATACATGGCAGAAAATTTAATATTTAATTTTACTGTTATTTTAAATCAAGAAAAGTTGGAGAAATTGGCATTAGTATTTTATTTTATTTTTGGTTTTGTTTGAGTGTGCCTGATTCTTCCCTTTGAAATAAGACAGTACTTGTTTTGGATTTTACAGCAGCCCACAGTTAAGAGACTTTTAACAGACTGTGAAATTTTAAGTGTGTAGACATTTTAAGGACTGTGGGGCTTTTAAGGTTGTACTGTCTTAGGTTGTGATTAATGTCAACATCATACTTTGGGGATAAGAACTGGAAAGGTGGTGGTTTAATAGTGATGTATTTTGTGTGTCAAGTTGACAAGGGGTCAATTGTGCTGGATAGCTTTAGTGTCAACTTGACACACCTGGGTTGAGGGAGCCTCAATTGGGGAATTGTCTCCATTGGATTGGCCTGTGGCCACATCTGTGGAGTATTGTCTTGATGGTAGAGCAGTGTGGGAGGGTCCAGCCCACAATGAGTAGTGTCACCCTGGGCAGGTTGTTGTGTACTGTATAAGAAGGTGGGCTGGGCATGAGCCAGGAGAGCAAGCCAGTGAACAGCATTCCTCCATGGCCTGTGCTTCAGCTCCTGCCTCCAGGTTCCTGCCCTGAGTTCCGGCCTTGGGCTCCCTAAGTGATGAACTGTGACCCGGGAGATTTAAGCTGAATAAACCCTTTCCTCTCCAAGTTGGTGTCGGTCAGAGTGTTTTGTCACAGCAATGAAAGCAAAGTAGAACACCTGCATTGCATGGCCAGTCAGCCTGCCTGGGCAAATTAATCAGCTCTAGGCTCCCTGAGAGACTCTGTCTCAAAGGCAAAGTAAAACAGGGTTGGCAAACAACATTGACATCTGGCCACTACACACATGAACAGAACAAAGTACCAATGTAGAAACTATGTTCAATATTTGCATAAACATATGTTTCATGACATTTGTAGAACAAGAGATAAAGAAAAATAAAAAGATCTGTTTATTTTAAATTATTCCACAATTTGTTGCAAGGAGTGTTCATATAAAATGGCTCAAAATTGATAAGTCAAGTGTTAACTATTAAAGAAAAGAAAAAAGATGAAGTTATTAATTTATGAACAAAAAATAAAGTAAGAAATTACATGAAATAGATACTACTTTATTCAATTTTATTATATCAAGGGACAAAGATTATATTGACTAGGAAAATCTATAATATTTATGTGCAACTGAAATATCATAAGAAAATAAGATGATTTTATTGGTTTTATATTTGCTAAGAAATATATGTATTCTGCTTTCAAACCAAAAACACCCAGGCGTGGTGGCACACACCTTTAATCCCAGTACCTGGGAGGCAGAGGCAGGAGAATCTTTGTGCATTCAATGCCAGCCTGGTCTACATAGTGAGTTCCAGGACAACTGGGGCTACAGAGAGACCCTGTCTCAAAAAGACCAATAAATAAATAAATAAATAAATAAATAAATAAATAATTTAAGTTTTAAGTGTTAATATAACAGATTTCCCACAGTTCTAACCTGTTAACATGCTGAGCAATTAGAAATGTCTACAGCCAGATTATGGTCTCAAGCCCCCAGAACTACAAGAAACATAGTTGGGGTTTGTTGAGTGAAGATGTGGCTAAATAGCCTAACAGCAATAATGCTCATTAGAAATATTAGGATCTTACACATGGGCTTTTTCAGACTGGCAATCTTAGATTTCTTCATTTTTTTTTTATTTGTATGAAGATCAAACAGACAACTCAGCCTGATAAAATAAGATAAAATACTGTCCCTCTGAGCATACCTGGATATGTGACTTTATAAAGTTAACTAAACACTGATATCAGGCAAATACGAAATACTATCAAAGAGTAAGCAAAAGTAACACAAGGCTCTCAAGTAAAACGTGTATGTGATCTTCAGAATATCAATATGCAACGTCATGATATTTGATGTAGTAAAGCAGAAAACTTGGTGGGGACACACGTAGCACTCTAGAATTTGGGAAACAGCACAGGGGACTCCAAAAGTTCAAGGTCATCTTCAACTATGTAGTGAGTTTGAGGCCAGGCTAAATTACATGAAACCCTGTTTCAAAGCACTAAAATCATAACAATAAGGTATTTAGCTCCTTTTCTGTTGCTGTGATAAAACTTCATGACCAACAGCAACTTACAGAAGAGTTTCTTTTGGCTTATAATTTCAGAGGAGTAAGAGTCCACCACCGTAGGCGGCACATCAGCTCTTTTTGGTCTTTTGAGACAGGGTTTCTCTGTAGTCCCAGCTGACCTCAAATTCACTATGTAGACCAAGCTGGCCTTGAACACACAGCGATCCACCAGCCTCTCCTGAGTGCTGGGAATAAAGGTGTTCCCTCCCCCAATCACCCCACCCCCCACCCCAGAAAGACCATACCTCGTAAATCTTCCCAAAGATCACCACCGACTGGGGAAGAAGTGTTCAAATACTTGAGCCTGTAAAAGACAATTCTCATTCAAACCAGCACAGATGGTGGTGCTGGAGAGTTGGTTAGCATTTAAGAGCACTTGCTGCTCTTGCAAAGGAACTGGGTTCATTCTGTTTCCTGTATCTGCACAGGTAACAACAGTCCTTAATGCACATCGAAAGGCATGTGATCCCTTCTTCTGGCCTCCACGGACACTGCCTGACATTGGTGTACCATACAACATGCAGGTAAAATACTTCTATACATAAAATAAAAAGAAACGAATCAATTAAATCCAAACTCAAATAAAAACAATGGTGATACTAATAAAGTCATCAGAAGCTTATAAAAAAATGTGACTTTGAATATTTCACTTTAAAAACAAGAAATCAATAGAAACTTCTCATGAAATACACAGAAAAAATGACATCGCTACAAAATAAATGACATCCAGACCATGAAACAAAACATTTTTTTAGAATCACAAAGAAGATTGCAATCAATAATTTCTACAGAAACTGTCTTCTCTTCAGTATTTTTACATTCTTATTCATATAACTTCATATACAATAAAAATTCTCCCTCTAAGTGGTCCAGATCAATAGTTTTAGCATAACTACAGTTCTCTGAAACCATCATCATAATAAAAATGTTGGCATATTTGAATAGCATCCTTGTCAAAATGAAATTCCCAATCCCTAAAACTCATCTTTTGTAGTGAGTGTACTTCTGTAGCTTCTTCAGAATTGTGCAGTTCTGGTTCCAGAATGTTTCTCGCTCTAGGAAACCCCTTGCCAGGTGCTAGCTGCTCCCTTTTCCTTTTTGCCAGACTAGCAACCTCCTTCCTGCTCTCCTCCACCTCCTTAGAAACCAACAGTCTGCTTACCTGTCCTGGACATTCCATATTAGTGGAAATGTGACATTGTCGATGAGGCTTCTTTGCCTTCTTTTGTTAAATAACGTGTTCAAGTTGGGTTTAGGGTTGTCAACATTTTACTCCTCCTGAGACCATTCTTTCACATGATTGTTTCTACATTTTTTTTCCTAGCTTTCTTTTCTTTCAGATAGGGTCTCCTTGTAGCCACAGCTGGCCTAGAACTCACTATGTAGACCCGGCTGGCCATGATCTCACAGAAATCCGGCCTCTGCCTCAGATGTGCTGAGATTAAAGGTTTGTGGCACCATACCCAGCATTTATTTCAATTTTTTAGGATTATGGGGGCGGGGGTATGTGCACATAATCGCAGGTGCCTATGAAGAACAGAGAGGCTGCCCTTGGATCTGGAGGTATAGGCAGCTGGGAGCCACTGGCCTTGGGTTCTAGGAACTGAACAGGAGTGTGGGATCAGTATTCACTTTTAAGCTCTGAGCCATCTCTCCAGGCCCGTTTCTACTTTTGACAAGTATCAATGATAATATTAATAACATTTAGGTAAATATTTTGTGCATACATATGCTTTAAGTTTTCTTGGAAATGTACCTATGAGTAAATTCCTGGGATCATGTAGTAACACTTTTCACATTTGTGGAAACTACCCAGCTACTTTCCAGTGCAACAGAAAGTTCCCACAAATAATTCATGAAATTAACACATGAAATTAAAATGTTTTAAATATTTACTATTATCTGATAATTCATGAAAGTACTCCTTTATAACATAGGTAATAAGGAAAAAGTTCATAATTGTGACCTTGTGTGTTAATTTACAAAATTTCTTCATAATTTCTGTTAGTGCAGACTTTTCACAGCAGTGTATCTCCAAAATGAAATGTGTTATAAAAAAACAAATTAAACATATGAGGTACACTTAGGAAAAGTAAGTTGATTTGATACTAATCTTAGTGACACAGAAATTATGTAGAAAGTTTTCAGTTTACTAACAACACAGTTACAGAAAAATTTATTTCCTGACTGTATAATAATTTATAAATCACATATTTTATTACTACTATATTTCCAGAAAAACCTTGTAATCATGAGCACAATAACTACTGCAAGTGTCTTTGATAAGTTCTATGTTTCTTCTGTTTTCATGATGTCAAGTGCACATGAAGACACGTATTTATACATGTACCATCTCTAATTTTAAGTCTAGATTCCACATATGGAAGGAAATGTAGTATTTGCCTGTCTGGTTTTATTTCACTTTACAGTGTTTCCCGTCCACCTATTTTCCTTCCAACATCATAATTTCACTTGTGTTTGTGCATGAAGTCCCATACATCCAGCACATCTTCATTATCCATTCATTTGTTGCCAGGTATCTAAGTTGGTTCCATAGCTAGGCCAAGGTGAAGAGTGCCACAATAAACGTGGATGTGCAAGGGTCTCTGCTACTTGGAGTTAGCCACCTTCAGTCCTGTACTCAAATGCAGTTCAGAGGAACTTCCACATTGATTTCCCCAGGGGCTGCACACATTTATCCTCCTACAACTCCTCAGTTTTCTTGACGGTAACCATTCCAACTGGGAGTAGAGAGACTTTCAAAGCACTCCTAATTTGCATTTCCCTAGTTACTAAGGATGTTGAACACTTTCAAGTATTTATTGGACATCTTATTTCTTCTTTTGAGAACTATCCAGGATATTACCCATGTATTGATTGAATTATATTTATTTTTGAAATTTAAGTGTTGCACATGTGTACATAATCTAAATATTAATCCCTTGTGCTCTGTATAGTCAGCAAAGATATTTCCCCAGTTGGGAGGCTGTCTTTTTATTCTGCTGTTTCCTTTTGTGTACAAAAACTTTTTTGAAAGCCAATTTTTATTGAAGCTCTGTGCATTTCATACAAAATTTCAAATCAAATCTAGACCCATGCCCCCCACCCCACCAGAGCTCATGCATTCTGCCAAACATATTTTTTCGGAGATCTCCTGAGCCCAGCGGCAGGTGCCGGGGCGCGGGCTGAAGAGCCCCCCCCCCACTGAGATTACAAAGAAGCATCTGAAGGAGGCAAGCAAAGCAAGCCTTCAACACAGTGAAGAGGCATTTAGGACTCACATTGGAATTGGAATACAGGCAAGGAGAAGCCCATATGCCAGGATCACGTAGAAGAGACTACACTGGAAAGGGGCAGGATAATCCCACGCCAAGCTTTACCAACCCTATGGAAGACTCCAGCAGTGGGATCCCTCCGGGGATGCCCCAGGACACAGACATCAGAAACACAATTGGGAACATACTTAAAGAACTACAAGATCATAAAGAACAAATTAAAGAACTAAGAAAAGAGAATGAGGAACTCAAGAAGGACCGAGAGAGAGAGAGA
>VZQC01003012.1:5158201-5168321 GCA_009823505.1 Rhizomys pruinosus | reverse complement strand
TCTTTTTGAGACAGGGTCTCCCTAGAGCCCCAGCTGGCCTGGAACTCACTCTGTAGACCAGGCTGGCCTCAAAACTCACACAGATCCACCTGCCTCTGCCTCCCAAGTGCTAAGATTAAAGGCGTGTGCCACCACGCCCGGCTATAATGTTCTTTTTTAAAGTAGTATTTTAAAACTACAAAAAACTGTATTGTAGGGATTTCTTGTCTTCATATTCTTTATATATATAAATGTATGCAAACTATAAATTCTCACCAATTCCTACATTATTTCCAAAACAGCTCTTTCATTTTGACTAGTGCCTTATTCTAGCCAATTCACAAAGCAGTCCATTCAAAATATGAAAAAAAAAGTGTAATTTTTAGTGAATTCGATCATCCTGTTTTCATGAAAGTAATATTAAAAATACCTATGTGGCTTCAATGAGTCTTAGTGAGATGATAAACCCAAGGATAACTATGTATACATAACACATATTATATTTGCAATATAGATTTATATGTAAAATTAAATATACACTAGCCTGTTAAAAGTCATATTGAATATAATATTTAACTATACCCTTTGTCCTCAGACAATTTATTACAAATCTTGTCTATAAGCTAGCCTTAAGAAAACAGTTTCAGGCTGGAGAGATGGCCTAGCCGTTAAAAGCGCCAACTGCTCTTGCAGAGGACCCAGGTTCGATCCCCAGCACCCACATGGCGGCTGAGAACGGTCTTTAACTCCAGGTCCAGGGGAATCCAACAACCTCTTCTGAACTCTCCGGCATTGCACAACATGGGTGCATAAACCTACATGTAGACAGTACATTCATACACATAAAAAATAAATAAAATTTTTAAAAAATGTTAAAAAAAAAAAAGAAAACAGTTTCATCCTAGACTGGATACTTGGATTGCATGTTAGGTATGATAGTGTTCAATTAAATGCTGGCTACTAGATCTAAAAAAAATTATTTAAAGAATACCAACTTGATTTGGTTGTATTTGTTTTAAAATTGAAAAAGGAACCCCACCCCACCCCACCCCCACACAGACAAAGAAAAAAGAATCTATAAAAGTACCATGAGCAGTGGAGAACAGTTTAATTAAACAGACATAGACTTATATATACTTCCTGATCTGAGACAATTCAGTAACTTTTTAAAATACTCAAAATTCGGGGCTGGAGAGATGGCCTAGCGGTTAAGAGTGCTGATTGCTCTTACAGAGGACCCGGGTTCAATCCCCAGCACCCACATGGCGGCCAAGGGCCGTCTGAAGCTCCAGTTCCAGGAGAACTCCAGTTCCAGGGGAATCTGAGACCCTCTTCTGACCTCCGCGGCGTTGCACGACACGGGTGCACAGACCTGCATGCAGACAGTACATTGATACACATACAGAAATAAATAAAATAAAATAAAATAAAATTAAATTAAAAAAAAGAAAATACTCAAAATTCCATTTACTTATTAAAGAGAAGTGGCAATTCATAAATACAATGAAAAGACTTCTCATAAATCTGAAAGCATATGAAACTCAGGTAAGTTTCAGGTTCCAAAATCTATTCAAGTTAAATTACATGAATGAGAAGTCTGGAAGTTAGCAAAACAAACTTACTTTTTAAAGGCTTTCAGTATTTGTCCATGCTTTTATTTCAAACTTTTTGTACATCCATTCACAAACTATAGGTGAATGAAAACAGAATTGAGGATTTCTTAAAAATGAGCCAGAATATATGATCACTTATAATTATTTCTCTTTAAGTGATCTTAATAAAATAAGGGGGGATACTAATTTAAGAAAAAGATTAGGTGTGTAGAGTAATAAAATATTTAAACACATTCTTACATGTCAGAAAAAAATATAGCTCACAAGTATATAGTTATTAATGAAGTAATACAAAATGGTGTTAGGGTTGGTACACTTGTTTTGTTTGTAATCTGTATTAATATTCTTCACAAGATTGTTCAGGATACATAGGGGTTTTTTTTAAAGGCAATTTTTAGTGAAGCTTTGTGCATTTCATACAAAATTTCCAATCAAGTCTAGACCTATTCCCCCTTCCTTCCCCCCACCAGAGCTCATGCATTCTGTCAAAGATGTTTTTCATCTTTTTCTCAGTTGCTTTTAAAATTTTCAATGCAGAAGTTCACTGTTTCAGTCAGTTCTTTGACCCAGTCTTCTTGTTGTTCCTTCCAATCTGCATCACCCCAAAATATATAAATGCATGCCACAAATATCTTTTAGCATCTTCAGCTTATGATTTTTTTTCTTTTTTATTAGGCTGAAAGATATCATGTTTGAAAGCTCTTCCTTGGCAAGCCCAAACAACCATCAGTCCTGCCCTTGTGCTCCACACTGGGGTTTTCCCTTCCCATGGTCACCAAATGAAGTCCAGTAAGCACCGCATCCTGTCTTGATCTTCCTGTACTGGTCTCCATGATACAGCCTGGGTAGTCCAACAATGGCAGTCTATACTCTGAAGAGGCTGAAACCCCAGTAGTAGCTCAGTCCACAAGCTGGGTGTCTCAGCAGTCCCCATCTGGTACTGAAGGTTTCGAGGATTCTTGGAGAGACATTTAATATCACTACACTCACTTGTCAATTCTTGTGATATGGAAGTTCTACTTAGAAAATCTTAATTTAGGCATACATATGACGTGCTTTCCTAAAGTTTTTATAGCACTTTAAAAGTTCTCTCATCTTAAATTAACTTATCTGATCCATATTTAATTGATTTGTGTCCAGAGTGAAAGATAATAATTCTTCTATGTGCATGCTGGTTAGTTTTTCTCAACTTGACACAAGAGAGATATCTAGGATGAAGAAATGTCCTCCATCGGACTGGCTTGTGGGCATGCCTCTGGGGGCATTTTATTGATTGCTAATTGGTGTAGAAGACCCAGCCACTGTGCACAGTGCCTTCCCTGGGCAGGTGGGAAGTGCAGTTGAGCAAACCAGAGGAAGCAAGCTAATAAGCTGCAGTTGTCCATAGCTTCTGCTTCAGTTGCTGCCCGGAGTTCCCGCCCTTGCTCTCCTTAATGATGGATAAGGTAAACCTGTCCCTCAGCAAGTTGCTTTTCATTATGATATTTATCACAACAGAAGGCAAACTAGAACATGTGGAAACTAGATTTCTCAACACTACTTGTTAAAGAACCATTTTCTCCCGTGTATGGTCTTGACGCCCTCAGTAATTGAATGGCTGAGAATGTGTGTTCCTATTTCGGGGACTCTCATCTCCGTAGTCTGTAGCCTACATTTGTGCCAGAACCATGCTGTTTTGTTGCCATGGCTTTCACATAATTTGAGATCAGATACTGTAGTACCTCCAGCATTATTCTTTCTGATAAGGATTACTAGGTATTTGGGGATTTTATGCTTCCATATGAATTTTAGGATTTATTTCTAGTTGTATGAAGAATCTCACTTAAATTTTCATGGGAAGGGCATTGAATCTGAGCTTCATTTTGGGCAATATCTCTATTCCACAATATTATTTCTGCCAATTCGTACACACAGGAGATTGTTTCATTATCTTGTGCCTTCTTCAATTTCTTCTCCAGTATCTTAAAATTTTTTCATTGTATAAGTCTTTCACCTCCTTGGTAGGGTCTATTACTTTTCTCTTCTTGATGCTATTATGAATGGGATTATCCCCCCCCCCCGCCAAGTGTTTGTTAAATAGAGAAGCTAAAGGTCTTTTTTATCCTGTGTGCCTTTGATTAAGCTACACTTCTGAAAGTGATTTTTAGGGTCCTTTTTGGATCACGTTGTTGAGTTCTTCCTTTCTTATGTCTCCATTTTATTTCTTTCTCTTTACTGATCTAGCTAAGACTTTGAATTCT
Organism: Rhizomys pruinosus; assembly: GCA_009823505.1. Classification (NCBI taxonomy): domain Eukaryota; kingdom Metazoa; phylum Chordata; class Mammalia; order Rodentia; family Spalacidae; genus Rhizomys; species Rhizomys pruinosus. The sequence goes on along the minus strand of VZQC01003012.1, from coordinate 5,164,489 downwards.
GAACCAAATTAGAGGCCAGAGAACAGCCAGGTCCAGTGGCCATCCTTAATCATTACAGATTTGGGAAGAAACGTTCTCAATATTTTCCCACTTAGCATAATATTGGCCACAGGGTTGCCATATATAGTCTTTATTATATTTAGGCATGCCTTTGAATTCTTAATTTCTTCCAGGCTTTTAGCATTAAAGGATATCAAAATTTGTAGATTTTTACTGCACTGCTGAAGAAGACCTGTGGTTTCTGTCCTTAAACCTACATTTGTTTGCTGAATTACACCTACTAGTTTGTGTGTGTTAAACCTTTCGGTATGCATTTCTGTACTGAATCAAACATAGCTGTGGTATACTATTTTATTAATGTGCTCTTGAATTAGGTTTACAATTGTTTTATTAAAAAGTTTTTTGTATGTATGTATTCATCAAACATATTGTTCTAGTTTTTCTTCTTTCTTTTGCTCTTATTCAATTTTGGAAATTGGGTAATGTCACTTCATAGAATGAGTTTCACAGTATTCCTTCCATTTCTCCTTTATGAAATACTTTGAATAGCATTGGTATTAGCTTTTCTTTGAAGGAATTTGGCAGTGAATCTACCTGGTCCTGGGTCTTTAGTTGGGAAACTTGTCACCACTTCATTTTCATTGCCATGGATATATTTGAGTTATTTCTGTCTTTGTATTTTAAACTTTGTACATCAGTTGTATCAAGGATATCAACCATTTTTTCTTAGATTTTCCAGATTTGGGAAATATAAGTTTTCAAAGCACTCCCTAATGACTGTGTTTTACTGGAATCTGTAGTAACTTCCCCCTTCCCATCTCTTAATTTAGTTTAGGATTCTTTCTCTTTCAGGTAGTTTTACCATGCCCTTATCAATCTTGCTTATTTTTTCAAAGAACCAATTATCTGTTCAATTCTCTATGTTATTCCTTAAGCTTCAATTTCATTAATTTCTGCCTTCATCTTTATTATTTTCTGCCATCAACTAGTTTGGGGTTTGGGTTATTCTTGTTTTCCTGGGACCTTGAGGTATAACAATAGGTTGTTTATTTGAAATATCTGATTACATATTATAAGCAACCATAGTTATAAACTTGCCTCTTAGAAATGCCTTATCTCCAACCCAAAAGTTCTACAAAGGTGTGTTTTAATTCACATTTTATTCTAAGAAATTTTCAATTATTTTCATGATGTCTTCAATTATCTATTGGTCATTCAAGAGTATATTTTTCAAACTGCTTCTGAATTATTTATTGCAATTCATTTTCATTTTATTCCAATGTTATCTAATAAGATGTTGGAGATTATATCAGTTTTGTATAAAGTAAGAAATATTTGTGGTCTAATTGCGTCTGTTTTCAAGAAAGATCCATGTGCTCCTGAGTAGGATCTGCATGCTGGAAATTTTGGAAGAATCTATCTGTCTATCTATCTATCTATCTATCTATCTTCTATCATCTATCTTTCTCTGTGGTTTGTGTGTGTGTGTTTGTGTGTGTGTGTGCGTGTGTGTCTGTGTTAAGTTCATTTGATGTATGATGTACTTTAACTGTGAAATTTATTTCCTGATTTCTGGGGTTGACCTATTTAGAGATGAAAGTAGAAAATTGAAATCATCAACTGTTATTGTTTCAGGGCTTATCTGACATTCTATGTACATGCATGTTTGTTTATTGAAATTGGAAATGAGAAAATTTGGTGTATATGTATGTGCAATTATTATCTCTCACAAATCATGTATACAGTGCTTTTTGCTATCTCCTTTGACTAATTTGCGATAGACGTTTACTTCATCAGATATTAGAATAGGGGCACCAGTTGGTTTCAGATTCTGTTTGCTTGATAGTTTTGTATCTGTTTACTTTTAGTCTATAAGTGGTCTTTTTAAAATTTTAACCAGTGATGTGTGATTTGGGGGGACAACAGGTAATTGGTTCAAGCTCTTTAGTACAGCTGGACCATATGCATCTCTTATTCAAGTGTTATAGATACTTTAGCTTACTACTAAGAAATGTTTACTAATTCCTGTGATTTTCTTGATCACTTTTTTGGTTGAATGCATTGTTTATTCAATACTTTTTCTTTTGGTGTCAGGAATCTTCTGAATTCCTATATTGGATGTAATGAATTCTTTCCAGGTCTCCTTTGTCTTCGCGTGAAATTTATTCATTCCTGCACCCTAGTGACTGAGACTTTCTTCGTCGTCTGTGTCAAGCACTTTCTTGGAATGATGACGTGGTGCTCATGAACTCACTGACTTTGTGCTTGACTTGAAATAGCCTTATTTCTATATCAATTGTATGTAATAACTTTTCTGGATATAGCAATCTTGACAGTTATTTACTTTCAGGCCTTGAAATATATCATTCCATGCTTTCCTAGACTTGAGGGTGGCTCTGGAGAGATCTTGTAGTATTCTGATGTTTCTTCCTTTGTAGAAGGTAGATGTTTCTTCCTTTATAGCTTTAATATTTGTTTTGTGGACTTTTGACATCTTGACTATGATATGTAGTGGAAGGATTTTTGTCTGGTCATGTCTAATTGGAGTTTTAAATTTCTCTTGTGATTGAATTTTATTTCTGTCTATAGATGTGTGTAATTTTCAGCTATAATTCCATTGAATTGATTCTCTATGTCCTTAGTGTTTATTTTGGGTACTTCTCATAACTCCCAAATTCTTTTTTTTAATTTTATTTTTGTATGTGTATGAATGTACTGTCTGCATGTAGGTTTGTGCACCCGTGTCATGCAATGCCTCGGAGATCAGAAAAGGGCATCAGATTCCTCTGGAATTGGAGTTAAAGACGGTTCTCAGCCACTGTGTGGATGCTGAGGATCAAACCCAGGTCCTCTGTAAGAGCAGTCAGAGCTCTTAACTGCTAGGCCATCTCTCCAGCCCCAACTCCCAAATTCTTATATCTGGTCTCTTGATTATATCCCCGAGTTCTTTGGCACTGTGACCAGGTTTGTATCTTTCATCTATAAATCAAACACTGTATATATTTTTCAATTTTGCTATTTTAATGTCACAGGCGAAGTAGGAGGAATACAGCATATGTATTGAATGATTAGTTAGCTTCATTTGCAATTTTTAAGAATTTAGATACACTTGGGCTGGAGAGATGGCCTAGCGGTTAAGAGGGCCGACTGCTCTTGCAGAGGACCCAGTTTCGATCCCCAGCACCCACATCACTGCTAAGAACCGTCTGCAACTCCAATTCCAGGAGAACTCCAGTTCCAGGGGAATCCGACACCCTCTTCTGACCTCCGTGGCATTGCACCACACGGGTGCACAAACCTATATGCAGACAGTACATTCATACACATAAATAAAAAATTTTTAAAAAAGAATTTAGATACACTTATGTATTCTCTAGTCTTAAGCCAGTCTGCTCACATGTCCTGTTCAAATTTTGTCAGCGAAGGCCAGGCGTGGTAGCACACGCCTTTAGTCCTAGCACTTGGGAGGCAGAGGCAGGCAGATCTTTGTGAGTTCGAGGTCAGCCTGGTCTACAGAGTGAGTTCCAGGACAGCTGGGACTACAGGGAGACCCTGTCTTGAAAAGACCAAAAAAAAAAAATCTTTTGTCAGTGGATTATAGTAGTTTTATCTTATGATTAAAATAGGAACAGGTGTAAAAGGCAAAATGTAAATATCTTAATTCTGGAAATAATGGCAGAAATAAATGGGCATGAATGTGAGAACAGAAGAAGATACAGCTCGTCTAGAAGTGTATGGAGAAATAAAGGCATCATATCTTTCATAGAACCCCCTGTCACAGGCTGCCTGTTGAATACAGTCTTAAAGGTCCAAGAATATTGCACAACCAGATAAAACCCAAGTTAAGTCCAAACTAGGAATTCTGAGTCTCAAAGATTTGAAAATATTTTATTTATTATTTTTATTTTATGTATATGAAGTATTGCTTGCATATATGTAAGTGCACCTGACTCATGCAATGCCTGTGAAAGTCAGAAGAGGGCATCGATCACGGATGGTTGTTAGCTGCCATGTGGGTACTGAGAATCAAAACCAGGTCCTCTGTAAGAGCACCCATTACTTATAACTGCTGAGCCATCTCTCCAGTCCTGAGAATGAAATATTTAAATAACTCCTTCTGCTGTGTTATAGGCATGGAGAAAAGTTAGAAAGCCACTAGGTACCCAAAAAAGATGCTTTCTTACCCCTCAGTCACTGCCTATGGAGCAAACAGTGGAAATTGAAAGAGGAGGAATGGATGTGAGACTCCACTCTGAGGCAAACTCAAGATATAATCAATGAACATTTCTTTTTTGTATTTTCTTCTTCCCAGATGGAAGGTTTAATGAATGTAGTTATTCTGTTCCCATTCTACTGCAGTTCATTTTGGAGACATGGAATTGTACCTCATCTTTTAAGTTATCCTATGCCCTGAGCAGGGAAGTCACATTTAAGTCTTTTGTGGAGTCTAGCATATTCTAATTGAAGGGTCATTGCTTTGAGCTTGGTATCATGGACAAAGGAGACCTTTTTTTTCTGTTACTTTTTTTCTTTTTTTAACAATAAGTAATAATTTATGAGTACAAGCATCCTTCATGTAAAACCAATTTGCAAGCAGTTGTACCCAAAACCACACAGCCCAAGGGTCCCACCATCTAGCTGAGGGGCTTGTATGTTCAATCAAGTTGATCAAATAAGTGTCCAGTCTATATTGCTGTAGTTTCACAATTCATCCCAATCGCAGCCCTTACATTCTACCACGCCCCCTCTTCCTCATATTGCTCCCTAGGCTTAGAAAAGGGGTACAGTGGACAAGAAGCAAAACAGTCTACTTTCTCTGGAGCTGTCCTTTTGGACTCTGGTCAGTTCCAGTTGTTTCCTTTCATGGGCTGACAGTTTGTCCAGGAATAACCTTTCAGTCCTACTAATGAAGCACAGGCAATTAGATATATAGGTATTTAAACAGTACTAATTGTTATGGTAGGTTACTCTGGCATAGACACAGATATTTGGATGGTATGTTAATCTATGAATTACATTTTTTCTGTAATATACAACAGGGTCTTACTGTGGCTTATAACATCTCCTAACCACTAAAGGATGTAAGCCTGTGGCATCAGCCATGGGTTATTCCTCCAAGGAGAGAGCTAATAGCCAATTAGATTTGTGATATACAGGCATATGGCTGCAACTGCTGCACAGTATTTCCAGGCAGGTGAGGTGTAGCTGGTGCTGACGGAGGAGTCTTGCTTGACTCAAGGAGACCTATATTTGCTTTCTTGGTTTGGTGGCCTTTGGTAACACTCTCTGGTATTCCAGAGACCAACTGTACACTTGCAAGTGAGGTCTCAATACATCTCTCCCATGCTTAAATCAGGTCTTCGATAGCAGGGCCTTATCGCCTCTCTTCTTGCAGGTATCCCAGTTTACAGGCAAGAAGCCTTTCCCTTTTGGGGGTGGTGTTTGGATCCCCTGGCCAACATCGCCTTAGTAGAATAATCCATTGCTGATATCAGATCTCTCCTGCATTAATATATTTTGCTTAAGTGCACAGCTTAAGGAGACTTTAGTATTATATTTGGTTCTGAATAGAGAATAGTCCTTTTCACAGTTCCTATATCTATTAGTCAATTAAAGAAGGTGGTTTTACTGGTTTTATAAGAGATTACCTCTATGACAGTTGGCTCCAATTTACAGTTAGAGAATGACCCCATCATCATCATATCCCTCCTTGTTCTATGAAGGAGAGGTAAGATAATCTCTCATATTAAAACTTTGCAGACATAGCCTAGCGGTTAAGAGCACCGACGCTCTTGCAGAGGACCCGGGTTCGATCCCCAGCACCCACATGGCGGCTGAGAACCGTCTGTGGCTCCAGTTCCAGGAGAACTCCAGCTCCAGGGGAATCCGAGACCCTCTTCTGACCTCCGCGGCATTGCACGACACGGGTGCACAGACCTGCATGCAGACAGTACATTCATACACATACAAAAATAAATAAATAAATAAATAATAATAAAAAAGAGAAAGTTTCAAATTGAGAAGCAGAGTAAGATTTACACGACTCTGGGGCTTCTACACAGCTGGATAACACTTTGAGAAATACAGAGAACGGAAAGTAGCCTTCGGGAAACAGAAGTAAGGTGAGAGGAGGGTTTTTGCCAGTGAACACCTGCTTTAATCAACCTGGGTTCCCTGATGCCAGTCTGCTGTGATTGGCTGGGCCAAGCAAGAACATCAACATATTAGTATGGAAACTGTCTTTGGCCAAATTTGGTTTTATTTAACACTGTTTTTTTTTTTTTTTTT
>VZQC01003012.1:5058123-5157087 GCA_009823505.1 Rhizomys pruinosus | reverse complement strand
AACTACATTTTTTCCTGTTAAATATGACGGGGTCTTACTGTGGCTTATGATATCTCCTAACCTGTAGAGAATGTAAGCTTGTGGCATCAGTCATGGGTCATTCCTCCAAGGAGAGAGCCAATAGCCAATTAGATTTGGGATATACAGGCATATGGCTGCCTCTGCTGCACATTATTTCCAGGCAGGTGAGGTGTAGCTGGTGCTGACGGTGGAGTCTTGCTTGACTCAGGATGGTTTTAAGATAATGAAAGCTAATATGGCTCTTTACTCCCAATTTCTCCCTGCGTTACTTGGCAGTACTCTCAATCTTTCTGTTGCTTTCTCCAAACAGCTGGAACTCAACTCTGAAAATACAGAGAGACAACATTGTCCTGCCGCTTTTAATTGCCAATTAAGCAGCCTTCAATTTATGAAGCCACCTCATCTGTGATTAAATTAGAGTTTTAAGAAAAGATTTTTAAACACTACAGGGGTTACTGCTCCACATTCCTTACCTGAATTGTTGGGGTAAATAGGTTGTAATTTGCAGCTATAAATAAAAACAAATATATTTCTAAAACTGTTGTAAAGAAACACATCATATTATTATACCTCATATCTGAAAAGTTTAATGATACTAAATTAAGTTTCTAGCAATATTTAGCAGATAATTACATGAAAGAATACCTCTATAAAGTAATGAACACATACTAAGCCAAAAACATAAATATAAAAATTCACTAGTCTTTTGTTAGACCCAGCATCATTTACCTGCAGTCAGCCACAGGGTAAAAACATTAAACAGAAAAGTACAAAAATAATTCATGTTTTAATTTACACTGTCTGAATAGCATGACAAAATCTCTTCCCATGCTATTGTGTACCACCTAGGATGAATCATCCTCCTGCTAACCACACCCACTGGATCACACATTGCACCAAGGGATTTCTTTAAGTGAAAAGATGGAAGGTCTTTGTAAACTTGTAAAGCTCTATGGTAAGAATTGTCCTAGTTTGTCTTCCATTGCTGCGACAAAATACTATGACCGACACCAACTTGGGGAGGAAAGGGTTTATTCAGCTCACATCTCCTGGGTCATAGTTCATCGTTCAGGGAGCCCAAGGCAGGAACTCAGGGCAGGAACCTGGAAGCAGGAGCTGAAGCACAGGCCATGGAGGAATGCTGTTCACTGACTTGCTCCCCTGGCCCATGCCCAGCCTGCCTTCTTATGCAGTACACAACAACCTACCAAGGGTGGCACTACTCATTGTGGGCTGGGCCCTCCCACACTGCCCAACAATCAAGACAATACTACACAGATGTGGCCACAGGCCAATCCAATGGAGCCAATTCCCCAATTGAGGCTCCCTCAACCCAGGTGTGTCAAGTTGACACTAAAGCTATCCAGCACAGGAATGACTCTTCTTTCTGTGCTATTGAGGACAAAGTTTAAAAAAGAAATTTGGCCACAGAGCACAAGACCAGCATGCATCCTACTGGGCAAGCAGACGTCACCCATATCCTGCAGAACACCAACTTGCAAATAAACAGGTGAGGGCTGCCTTCCTGGGGACTTTGGGCAGCCCTGTGCCCCCATAGAGGCCTGGTATCATCCAGGACACTCCAACCTCCCTGCCCCAGCATGCTACGGGGGCAGAGCTACCTGTGCACCACAGAGCACAAGACAAGCATGCACCCAGCTGGGCAAGCGGACTTCACCACTGTCCTGCAGAACACCAACCTGCAAAAGACCAGCCTAGGGAAGTGGTGGTGCAGAGGATCTAGTTGTGCAGCCAACGTTGGGGCATCAGAACCCAAAGAAAATGAATCCACATGCCAAAGACATACAAAAAAACCAACATGGAAAAAGCTCATAATAAATCCACACTGAACTCTACCAACCCTACAGAAGACTCCAACAATGAGATCTCCCTGGAAGGAAACCAAGACACAGAATTTAGAAAAACAATTGTGGACTTATTCAAACAAATTAGAGAACTAAGGGAAGAGAATGAAAAACTCAACAAGTACCAAGAGGGTGATAATGATAATCATTGGAAAGAACTAAGGGGAGAGCTTGAAAACCTCGAGAAGGACCTAGAGGGAGAAAATGACAAACATTGGAAAGAACTGAAAGGAGAAAATGACAAACTCTAGAAGGAAGTGGAAATGCTGAAAAGACCCCAGGCTGAAAGGGAAATAGAAAGTGACCAACGAACCAAGGACCTACAAGATGAGAATGACAGGTTCAAGAAGGAAGTGGAAACACTAAAGAAATCACAGGAGGAAATGAAAAAGGAAATTGAACATTTATCCAATCAACAGGAAAGGATGGGAAAAAGCCACAGAAGCATAATGGAAGAAGCAGAAAAAAAATATCAGACACACAGGATAGCATGGTCCAACTAGAATGCTCAAGTAAAGATTATGAAAAATTACAAAAAAAACCCCACAAGAGTAGAACAACCAAGAAATGTGGGACACCATGAAAAAAACCAAACCTCCACATCATAGGGATAGAGGAAGGAGAAGAATCCCAAGACAATACTATTGACTAGATCTTCAATAGGATAATAGAAGAAAATTTCCCCAAACTGAAAAAGACAAACCCATACAAATACAAGAAGCATACTTGTCTGTTTGGTGTTCTAAAACAGACAAGAACAGAAAAGAAATTCCCCATGACATATAATTGTTAAAACACTAGATGCTCAAAACAAAGACAAAACACTGAAAGCCACAAGAGAAAAACAAGTTACATGTAAGGGAAAACCCATCAGAATCACAGCAGACTTCTCAGCCCAAACTATTAAAGCTAGAAGAATGTGGACCAAAGTATTCCCTGTACTAAATGACTTTAGATGCCAATCCAGACTACTATACCCAGCAAAAATGTCAATCACAGTTGAAGGAGAAAGAAGAATCTTTCATAACATGAACAAGATGAAAGAATACATGTCTAAGAAACCAACACCAGAAAATCCTCCAACCAATCCAAAGAACAGAGGAAAGTAGAAACTATCCCCTAAGCAATTAAAGAGAGAAAGCAACAAAATCATAACAGAGTAAATATAAACCTAGACCAAGAATGCAAGCCAAAAATAAGGTAAAAAGAAGCAACACACATCTCTCAATAATAACCTTAAATACTAATTGTCTAAACTCCCCAATCAAAAGGCATAGAGTGGGAGAATGGATTAGGAAAGTGAACCCTTCTATATGCTGTCTACAAGAAACCCATCTCACCCTCAAGGACAGATGCCACCTTAGAGTGAAAGGATGGAAAAAAGTATTCCAAGCAAATGGCACCAAGATACAAACTGGAGTGGCTATTCTAATATCAAACAAAATAGATCTCAAAGTTAAATTACTCAGAAGAGAGAAAGAGGGCCATTACATCCTAATCCAAGGAACAATGAACCATGAAGACTTCACAATCATAAATGTCTATGCACCAAACTCTGGTGCACCTAACTTTATAAACACAACTCTGCAGGACCTCAAGACACAGATTAATCCTAGCACACTAATAGTGGGAGGCTTCAACACCACACTAAGCCCCTTGGATATATCAACAGGACAAAAAATAAACAGAGAGACATCAGAATTGAGCAATATAATGCACCAAATGGATCTCACAGACATCTACAGAGTATTCCACCTAAGTACCAGAGAATATACTTTCTACTCAGCACCTCATGGAACATTCTCCAAAATCAACCACACACTAGAGCACAAAAGGAACCTCAATAAATACAAAAGGATAGAAATTATTCCATTCATTCTATCAGACCACAGTGCAATAAAGCTCAATATGAACCCCAGAATAAGTCCAACTAGCTACAAGAACACATGAAGACTAAACAACACAGTCCTGAACAATGAATGGGTCAGGGAAGAAATAAAGAGTAAAATAAAAGTATTCAGGAACCTGAGTGAAAAAGACAAACAACAAACGCAACAAACACCTGTGATATTTTTAAAGAACGTCTTGAGTAGGGAAAATTTATACCCTAAGCCACCGCCACATTAAGAAAAAAAAAAAAAAAAAGAGAAGGGGTGGGTTGGGGAAAAAAAAAAAGAAAAAAAAAAAAGAAAAAAAAAAAAAAAAAAAAAAAAAAAAAACAGAAAGGGAACAAATAAATGACCTGACACTGCTGCTAAAAACACTTGAGAGACAACAGCAAATGAACCCTAAACCCAACAGACAGGAAGAAATAACAAAAATCAGAGCAGAAATCAATGAAATAGAAACAAAGAAAACAATACACAAAATCAGTGAATCCAAAAGCTGGATTCACCTCTAGCCCAGCTAACAACAACAAAAAAAGAGAGAGCAACTCCAAATCAATAGTATTCTTAATGAAAGGGGAAACATAACAACAGACAAAGAAAAAATCCAGACAATCATACGGGAATACTTCAAAAATCTATACTCCACTAAATTTGAAAACCTAAGAGGAATGGATGAATATATGAAATCCTGGGAACCAACAAAGTTTAACCAAGAAGAGATTGACAGTTTAAATAGACCCATAATATTAGAGGAAATTGAAGATGTAATTAAAAACCTCCCAACAAAATAAGCCCTGGTCCAGGTGGTTTCATGACAGAATTCTATAAAACATTTAAAGATGTCTTATAACCATTGATACTCAAACTGTTTAGAAGGATACAAACAGAGGGAATTCTCCCAAACTCCTTCTATGAAGCCAGCATCACTCTAATACCAAAGTCAGACAAAGATGCAAGCAAAAAAGAAAGCTATAGACCCATCTCACTAACGAATATAGATGCAAAATTCTCAACAAAATACTTGCAAATCGCATACAGACCCAGATCAAAAAGATCACCCATCATGATCAAGTTGGATTCATACAGAGATGCAGGGATGGTTCAACATATGTAAACCAATAAATACCATAAATGGACTGAAAGACAAAAACCATGTGATTATCTCAATTGATGCAGAAAAAGCCTTTGACAAGATCCAGCATCCATTCATGTTTAAAGTCCTAGAGGGAATAGGACTGAAAGGAACATTCCTCAACATGATCAAAGCCATATATAGCAAACCCACTGCCAAAATAATCCTAAATGGAGAAAAATTAGAGCCATTTCCCTTAAATGCGAGAACCCAGCAAGGCTGCCCCCTATAGCCACTCCTCTTCAACATAGTGATCAAAATATTTGCTAGGGCAATAAGACAAGAGAAGGAAATTAAAGGAGTATTAATTGGAAAAGAAGAAGTTAAACTATCCCTTTTTGCGGATGATATGATAGTTTACCTGAGGGATGCTAAAAACACCACCAGAAAACTTCTAGAAACGATTAAGAGTTTTAGTAAAGTGTCAGGCTACAAAATCAACCTAGAAAAATCAGTAGCCTTTCTTTAGACCAACAATAAACATGTGGAGAAGGAATACAAGGAGACCTCCCCACCCACAATAGCCTCAAAAATAATAAGATACCTGGGAACAAACCTAACAAAAAAATACCAAAGATCTCTACAACAAAAATTTTAAACCCCTGAAGAAGGAAATTGAAAATGACATAAAAAGATGGAAGGACCTTCCATGCTGATGGATCAGGAAAATTAATATATTAAAAATGTCCATTTTACCCAAACTGATATACAGATTTAACGCAATCCCAATCAAAATCCCTATGAGCTTCTTCACAGACTTGGAAAAAAAACCATTAAATTCATATGGAAAAACAAAAGACCCTGAATAGCTAAAGCAACCCTGAGTGAAAAATACAATACAGGGGGAATTTCCCTACCAGACTTCAAACTATATTATAGGGCCATAGTCATAAAGACAGACTGGTACTGGCACAAAAACAGACCAGTTTACCAATGGAACAAAATTGAAGATCCAAATTTGAGCTCATACAATTTCAGCCACCTCATATTTGACAAAGGGGTAAAAAACCCTCAGTGGAAGAAGGATCGCATCTTCAGCAAATGTGCTGGCAAATTTAGATCACCATCTGTGGAAGAACAAAATTAAACCCATACCTCTCACCCTGTATTAAAATAAACTCCAAATGGATCAAAGATTTCAAAGTGAAGCCTGAAACCCTGAAGGTGATAAAAGAAAAAGTTGGCAACAACCTAAAAGACATAGGTGTAGGAGGAGACTTTCTAAACCAGACAGCAGCTACACGGGAAGTAAGTGAGGTCAACAGTTGACAAGTGGGACCTCATAAAACTCAAAAGCTTCTGTACAGCGAAAGAAACAATCAAGGAAGTGAAGAGAAAACCCATAGAGTGGGAAGAAATCTTTACCAGGGACACATCTGACAGAGCATTAACGTCAAAAATATATAAACTACTCAAAAATCAAAGAAGTAAGAAGACAAATGACCTACTCAAAAGATGGAGTAAAGAGCTGAACAGAGTCTTCACCAGTGAGGAATTAAAGATGCCTGAGAAACATTTTAAAAAGTGTCCATCATCATTAATAATTAAGGAAATGCAAATTAAAACCACTCTCAGATTTCATCTCACTCCAGTACAGCTAGCTAAGATCAAGAAAACAAAAGACAACAGATGCTGGAGGGGTTGTGGTGAAAGGGGAACACTCATCCACTGCTGGTGGGAATGTAAACTTGTACAACCACTACGGAAAGCAGTGTGGAGAACCCTTAAAAGACTCAGAATGAGCTTAGCACCTGACACAATCATACCACTCCTGGGTACATAACCCAAAGACTCATCCTACCACAAAGATACATGCACATCCATGTTTATTGCATCTCTCTTCACAATAGTGAAGAGCTGGAACCAACCCATATGCCCCTCAACAGATGAGTGGATGAAAAAAAGGGATACATCTACACAATGGAGTACTATTCAGTGGTAAAGAAAGATGGCATCATGAACTTTGCAGGTAAATGGATGGAGCTCGAAGCCATTATGCTGAGTGAGGTGACACAGTCCCAGAAAGACAAACAGAAAATGGTTTCCTGCATTTGTGGATGCTAACACCAAATCCCCCAGACGAAAGGCAATCTGAATGACAGTATGGTTATATTTTTGTTTATCTGAAAGCAACTATGTTGTTATAATGTGAAACTCTCAATGGGCTCTAGAATCTACCCACTAATTATTTTCAGACTCTGTAATTACTGTATATGGGTGGAGAGTATGTATCCATATTTTAGAATAATATGAAATTAATGGAGAAAAATGTGAATACCTAAGCAGAGAAAAAGACTGAGAGAAAGATGCAGGACAGTTATGGCAGAATGCATGATCTGGGATGGGATGGGGTGAGGTGGAGGGAAGGGATAGGAGAATATGCCTGAACAGAAATGAAAAATGATGTATGAAATGCATAAAACATCAATTAAAAGTGTAAAAAAAAAAGAAATTTGTACTAGTTTTGCTAAAGTGCTTCAAAACTAATCAAGGCCTGGTGAGAAGAGCTTAACTGAGACAGAAAAAGCTTGAGATGCCATAAAATTCATGGTGTCCAGCATTGATAAACAGTCCCTGGACATATGCTCCACTGATAATGGCCACCACTATGTAGATATTTCATTTGTGTAAGCATACATAGATGTGTATATGTATTTAAGCACAATGAGCTCTATTGACATATAAGACATACATGCAATTTTCAAATGGCAATTTTCTTCTTTTTAAAAAAATGAAACGGAGTACAAAAAAATCAAAGGGAGTTTATGCATGAGTCCAAATGAATGTTTAAGGAATACTTATATAAAAGAATCTGAAACCATATTGGATTTGATTGCCAGTCTTACTAAATCAAACTATTGCACTATATCTTCCTATGTGTGTTAGGGGGAGAAGCAATATTTACTTACTTAACCAGTTGTGCAGCAAAATATTTCTTATTTTATTCCTGTTGTACTTCTTGAGTTAAGTACCAAATTGTACAAAAGAAAATAGTGACCAATTAAAGTATTATTAAGCATGTTCTTTTATTATGTAATGCAGTATGGATTTCTTTTTTTTTAAGCCAATGTTTTATTGAAGCTCTGTGCATTTCGTACAAAATTACATTACAAATCCAATATAGACTTGTGTCCCCCTCTCTGCCCCATACCCCACCAGAGCTCATGCATTCTGCCCAACAAGTTTTTCAACTTTTACTCAGTCTCTCTCAAAATTCTCGATGCAGAAGTTCACTGTTTCGAGCAGAAGTTCACCATTTCAGTCAGTTCTTTGACTCAGTATTTTCTGTTGATGTTTCTCCTTGTTTATGGAGTGTTGACTTGTCTAGGTTTCAGGCTTTCAATTTTATCTATTGGAAGTCTAACTCACACTTCCTTTTGTGTTCTGAAGGTTCTCCAAAAAATCCACTTGGACACTCCCTCAGCAATTCCAGTTGGTGGAGGTGGGGATATGACTGGCTTAGCCTGTGCCCCTGTACTCTGTGCTTCAGGTGGTCCTGGCAAATCCCCAATCTCAGCTCTGTGGACTCAAGTCTCACAGTGGCAACAGGCCCACCTTTTATACCAGTTAGCCGGGCGACTCTGCATCCACAGCCACACAAGACAATGATTCAATTATCCAACAAACCAATGAAACAATTATCCATCAATCCAGTGATAGAATTATCCAACAATCCACTTGACTGAAGTTCCTGCTCCAACCTGTGCTTCAGGTGGTCCTGGGAAATCGCCAATCTACACTCTGCTCACTCTGCAGTATGGATTTCTATATCCTCCCATGCCCTGTTTCACTATCTTTCCACAGACTCTGAAAGTGGAGGAAGAAAAAGAAAATTTTTAACTTTACATTGATTGTGTATACTAACAAATGCTGATAGGAAATTTATATTCACATGTTTAATACAGTGTGAGTTTATTCTTCAATGACATTTGCAAAACCACCACTGCAAGTAAAAAATAAAACCAGCCCATCACTATAAAGATCCACCCAGTGTTATATCTCTTCATCATCATTTAATTCTGTGTCTCTCTCCCTAACTGTCACATACTTGGAGATGACCATTATCTCCCTGATCTCTATAATTTTCTCATTTGGAGAGTGTTATTAAATGAAATAAAACAGTGTATGATTTCTTGTGATTGTTATTTTTTTCCTTTGCTACTCAATCTAATGTCTTCAAGATCCATCTAAGTTCTAACAGTCATTATGCTCTTTTTTCCTGATGAGTAATATGCCAGAGTAGATATATCACAGTTTAACTTGTCACCTATTATAGAGAATTTTGGCTGTTTGCAGCTCTATTAAAAATAACATCATAATTTGTATATGGGATTGTTTTGGACATAAAATCAGATTTTTCAGGTATAAGTGTTCAAGAACATGATTACTAGAATGTATGGTGTGGTGGTTTGAATGAGTGTCCCCCATAGGCTTTAAGTATTCAGACATTTTGTCTCCAGTTGGTGGCACTGTTCTTGGAGGTCTTAGAAGGTGTGGCTGTACTGGAGGAAGTACGTCAATGGGGGCAGGCTTGGTGAGTTTAACAAGCCTTGTGGTCTCCAGTCTCTNAAAAAAAAGAATTGCAGGTAAATGGATGGAACTAGAAACTGCCTGTGGTGGTTTGAATGAGTGTCTCCCATAGGCTTTAAGTATTCAGACATTTGTCTCCAGTTGGTGGCATTGTTCTTGGAGGTCTTAGAAGGTGTGGCCGTGCTAGAGGAAGTATGTCACTGGGGGCAGGCTTAGTGAGTTTAACAAGCCTTGCTGTCTCCAGTTGCTCTCTCTGCTTCCTGTGCTCATTGAGAGATGTGACCCTCAGCTTGCTGCTCCTGCCTCAGCCACCAATGCTTCCCACCAAAATGGACTCTGATTCCCTGGAAACATCGACTGTAAGCTCAAATAAACTCTTCCTTTGATAAGGTACTTGGTCATGGTGTTTTATCACAGCAACAGAAAAGTGATTAATACATATGATAAATGTATTAGTGCTTGTTTTATGAAAATAAGCATTTTTGAAGTGATCAGATCCTTCCACATTTCCACACAGTATTTTTATCCAGTTTCCACACAGTAGTCAACATTGTGTTATTATTCTTTAAAATAAATTTTAAAATATGTTATTATTTCATTTGATTTGATTGTGTGAATGCATTGCCTGCATGCATGTAAATGCACCCATGTCCTGCAATGCCCATGGGGATCAGAAGAGGAGGTCAGATCTCCTGGAATTGGAGTAATAGTTGATTATTAGCCACGATGTGGGTGCTAGGAGCCAAACCTGGGTCCTGTGAAGAAGCAGCCGGTGCTCTTAACTGATGAGCCACCTCTCCTATTCTTTCAAAATGTATCTATTTTATATGTGTGTTTTCCTGCATTTACTTAAGTACATTATGTGTGTGCATAATGATGGAAGTCAGAAGAGTGTGTCAGATCCTTTGGCACTGGAATTATGGATGATTTTTAGCTAATGAGCCAGCTCTCCAGATCCCAGTATTCTTATTTTAGTTGTTCTAATGAGTAAGACTACCACATTGGTATTACTGATATGCATTTCTGTTTGTTTGGAAGCTGTTCAAATGAATCTAGGAAAAGAAACTTGCATTTCTATTTCCAGTTTGGGTTGGGTTATAACATTTGAAACCTATTTCAGACACTTAACTTGTTAAAAAAAGGTTCTCAGTATTGTTCACTGAAAAGTGAGAAAAACATTGTATTATTTTTCTTAGAAGGTCATCAATAAATGTCCTCAACCCAGTTAAGGCACAGCTTCCATTCAAGTCCAGCTTGATGAGCTCCTGGCTACTGGGATTACTTCCAGGATCCTGGTGACTGGGGAAGCTGCATTACTGAAAAGCAGGCACTGGCCTGGGTGCCACTTCACCAAGCCGCACCGGCCTTCCCTGAGCAAAAGCACGCAGGGGCCCGGGTGCCACTTCATCAAAGCTGCACCGCCTTCCCTGAGCAGTGTGCTATGGCAGCTGCGCTGAAGAGCCTCCTCTCCCACAGCCACAGCTTCTCTTAGATCAAGTCTGGGAGAAGCCT
This sequence comes from Rhizomys pruinosus, assembly GCA_009823505.1. Taxonomy (NCBI): domain Eukaryota; kingdom Metazoa; phylum Chordata; class Mammalia; order Rodentia; family Spalacidae; genus Rhizomys; species Rhizomys pruinosus. The sequence goes on along the minus strand of VZQC01003012.1, from coordinate 5,146,138 downwards.
TGTGAGTGCCCAGCCTTGTCATAAATTTCCTAAGTTTTGTGAGTATCCCTCCTTCCTCAAAGGAGGAGGCTTCAATTTGGAGGAAACAATTTTACAATAAATACTATCCCATGTCCCTATTACTCTCATGATAAAGTAATGAAACACATGGAAACTGTTCTTAAATGTTACATTTTTAACATGAAACCACTGCTTCTGTACTGGTATGCTCTGCACTCTCTTTTTCTCTCAAATTTAGCTAGTTGTGACCTTCTGTGTGGGGGACTCTGTTGGGTAAGGAAGCCTCACTGGTGAGAGTTGACGGATGCACCAGTATTCTCTCCACCCCCTGTTCCACTGTGTTCCATGGCCTTAGGTGTGGAGGTCCCACTCCAGATATGTCAGCTAGAGCTGAGCATCTCTCAGATGAACATTCTCTGTGTCTGTCCAGTTGAGGAGCTCTGCATTAGTCTCCATCTTTTGCGAAACAGAGGCTTCTTTGATGAGTGGTCTATAGTATACTTGTCCATAAATATAAGGATCCATATCTAGCACTTGGTAGGAAATTTCATTTGTCTAGATAGTGACAGAGATAGGGTTTTCTATAGGATATATGACCTCTCCAGGCAAGTGAATTTGACTATATTTACAGTGCCATGCATGAGATCCTTCCCATTGAGAAGGCTTTAAGTCCAATTAGATAGCTGTTGATTACCACCCAGATAACAATGCCACTACTACACCAATAGAACTAGTTTGCCCTGCCAGTAATTATGGTTATTAAGCTTTAGGGTTTGATTGGACCATTGATTGAATTTTCTCCCTTGGCTGCTTGCATAGTATCCTCTAGCACTATAAGAGCTAGTCTTCAGAGAGAAGGCTTCCAGTTTGGTTCCATCTCCATTTCTCCAAGTCCTGTGTCTGAAGCATGTCCTGTCTTCAGTAGTAGGGTCATACCTTCAAGTTCTAGCAGATAACCAAGGACTCTGTCAATAGCCTGCATTATTTTTTGGAGTCTCTTAAACTACTCTAACAGTCCCAAAGGAGTCTCTCCTATGTGGCACTGTGTCCCTTGCCATAGGGACACCTTATGTGTATTTTGCAGGAGGTTCCTGAGCCAACACAAGAAGTAACACAAACTCAGAAAGACCAGCAGCATATGTCCTCCTTCTTCATTTGCAGATTGTAGAACCAGTCCATTCTATGTGAGTATATATCCTGATGTAACAACAGGAGCCACGAGAAAGGGCAGGAAGCTCAGAGGTAAAGGGAAAGAAAGAACCCCAAAGTGAAGGACAGTGGGGGACAGATGTTCCCAGGGGAGTGGGGGTGTTCGCTGGGACATTTAGGGAACCATGGAGTGGAGGGGGAGGAATCTCTAGAGGGAGTGGTGGGAGGAGGGTGTTATGGGGGAGGATGGAGAAAATAAGGGCCATTGCACTAGGGAGGGAGGAGGGAGTTGGAGGGGCCGGGAGACGATGGAGCTTGAGTGGCCTGGGAAAGAGGAAACATGTGCAGACTCTTAAAACCTGCTTAGTTTCATACAAGCATCACCTGATTCCAGCTATTCCACTGTGTATTTCTAAGACTCAGTACTACCCACTCCCCTTATCATTTGTATATTTGTATATTTCTTGGGTTGTTTTAGTTTCTGAGACACAATTACATGTAGCTCAAATCCTAGACTTACCTTAAATTCCCTATGTAGTCCAGGCTACCCTTGATCTTCTAATTCCTTCTCCTTCTACCTCCCATGGTCTGGAATTACAGTCCTGAGGTTCTAACACTGCTGTACTATAGCCAACCAATGCCTCTCCTAGGCTGGTCCTGGATCCTTTTGGATATCCCATCGGGAATCTATTTCCATCTCCATAATTTTACATATATGTACCATGGATTCCTCCTGGATCCACCTCTTTGGTCTCTTTTTCTTTTTTATTGTTATTAAACTTTTTCCATAAGTCTTACATCATTTCTCAATCAAATCTAAAGTCACTTCCCTTTCCATGCCCCCATCCCACCCAAGTCCCTGCACTCTGCCATACATGTCCTGCATCTTTTTCTTAGTCCTTCCAGAGATTATTTTCTAGTTCTTTTGTTGTTATTGAACTCTCCTACTTGTATTGCTTCAGAATTTATATATATATATATATATATATGCATATATAAATAAATATATACATGGATACACATATCACTTGAATTAGAGGACTTTCTTTGGTCTTTTTAATTCACAATGACTGTCTCTTTATCTGGTGACTTTCTTTTTCATGAAATCCACTGTATCTGATATTCATAAAACCATGCCTGCCTTCCTTTGATAATAAGACTTAATATAGACCATACACAAAGATCCTCACAACACTCATTTTGTAACATCTACTTGCTTTCTACTTATCTGTATTGTTATGTTTCATGTGAATTTTCCATAGGCTTCACATATTGTGTCATAATTTCCAAGCCATTCTGACAGTCTCTTCATCAGTTCATTTAATGGATTAGTAGATCAGCTGGAGTCTAGAGCTTCCATTTGCTTTTTCTTCAGTTTTCTCTGTGGTTATTTTCATTTTCTATTTTAGTTTTTCTGGCTTCCCGTAGGTTATTTGAGAATCTTTTAGAATTTTCCTTCGATTTCTTGCTAGTGTTTTTTGAGTGTGTCTTTTTATACACCAATTTTGTGGCTGTTGTATCACACTCTAGAAACAATTTGTCAGAGTCTGCTAATGTTGACATTTTACCATCATTACTTACCCCTATTTCAATCTTTTTTCTTATGTGTAGGAAAGCTTAGTTAGGTGGGTTGGGTTCTAAGCCAATGGTACCTCCCTGGCCACACCCATGGGGTGGGCTCTAAGCCAATGGTACCTCCTTGGCCACACCTATGGGGTGGGATGTAGTGACGAATTGAGTCATGATGGATATTTAAGCGGATGTGTTGGAATAAACTCTCTGCATTCAAACCTCAACCTGCCTATACATGGTATGCTTTCCTGCATGGGCTTTCCACATGGGTAGTCCTAGGATTAAGTGGGCCCCGCCACAAATCCTGGCGGCGATCCCACACTTATGCATTGATATCTGTCCTCAATCTTTTTTCTGCATGTATTGATAATCACATAAGACTTTTAATAGTACTTCCACCATAAAACCCAATTTAGGGAGCACAAGGAGACAAAGAACTATGCTGTCCTTGTCCATATATTATAGTTTCCTGAAGTTCCAAGATTCCTTCTTTCATTTTCCTTTCTCTCAAAGAAATTCCTAGGGTAGTTCTTGTAACAAGATGAATTATTTTGATTTTTATTTATTTCATCTAAGAATCTCTTGATATCCTTTTCCAACATCTGCTTGGCACCCATGGGCTAGCTGTCCTTTTTCTATCAAATTGTGGTTTGCTTGTGTTTTTCCTTTGATGAGTGATTCTTTTCTTGTATGCTTGGTTCTTTGTGGATGTATTAAGAGCTTCTACCTTCTATCCATTTTTAGAACTTAGGCAACATGATAAGTCCAGCATAAGTTCAAACCAACTTCTCTAGGCGTTAGTTCAGTAACATCTTAGTTTAGAACTGTTCTTTCTTTACATGTCTCTCTGTGCGGGGTCTACTGAGCCCCCTGCTCAGCTCAGTAGGCCTGTCCCTTCATGCTGAAGGAATATTATGAGTCACAATCTGCCAGAGAGACAGGGAGATATTAGAGTGGAGCCAGAGTAGCTGGGCCTTTGTGTCCTCATGAGCCTGCCATAACAGGATAAACTGTGGAGACTTTGAAATTGTTACTGAGCAAGAGCTCAGCCAACTCATGTGCTAGGTTGGAGTCAGCCAGGAGGTCTCTCTGGGGCCTGTCCCCTCAAAGAATCAATGAGATCTTGAGTTGCCACTCTGTTCACTTTATTCTAAGTCTCTGAATATTTTTAAACATTATCATTGAATTACTTTCAGTGAATTTATGAGTACAGTGAGTGTATTAGTAACTTTCCTGTTGCTGTGATAAACCACCATGACCAAGGAAACTTATAAAAGGAAGAGTTTATTTGAGCTTACTATTGATGGTTCCAGGGAATCAGATTCCATTGTGGCAGGAGGCATGGTGGCTGGGGCTGGAGCAGCAAGCCGAGGGTCACATCTTGCAATGAGCACAGGAAGTCAAGAGAGAGATAGAGAGACTGGAGGCCACAAGGCTTGTTAAACTCACTAAGCCCACCCCCCAATGACATACTTCCTCCAGCATGGCCACACCTTCTAAGACCTCCAAGAACAGTGCCACTAACTGGAGACAAAATGTCTGAATACTTAAAGCCTATGGGGGACATTCTCATTCAAACCACCACATTCCACTCCCTGGGCCCCATAGGCTCCTTACCATATAAAATGCAAAATGCATTTAGTCCAACCTTAAAAGTCCCCATAGTCTTTACGAGTCTCAATTCTATTCAAGAGTCTATCGTCCAAAATCTCTTCTGAGACACAGGCCAATCTCTTAACTGTAAGCTCCTGTAAACTCAAAAGGCAAATTACACACTCCTAACATACAGTGGAACTGAATACACATTCCCATTCTAAAAGGGAGGAATAGAGGCATAGTGAGGAAATACTGGACCAAAACAAGACCAAAAACCATCAGGGCAAACACCAAGTCCAGTAGCTCCACGTGGGACTTCTGGGACTTGACTTCCAAAGGGCTGAGATGGCTCAGCTCTTCCAGGATTGTGTGCAACATGGAACTCTTCCTTAGGCTGGTACCACTCCCTGTATGCAGCTCTCCTTGGCAAATATCTCACAGCTCTGGCATTTCAAAAGTCTTCTTGGGGTCTCTGCTACCAACCAGGCTTCACATTCACAGCTTCACATGATGGCATATCAGGGCCTTCTTTATTCAGGGATGCCCCTGCCCCTGATGCACTCTGCCTGTGTCTGAGGTTCTCTGAAACCTCTGAGGAAGAACTGTTGACCCCTTCATTTTTGCAAACTTCATGCCTCTAAAGCCAGCACCATGTGAATAAAACTGCCGAGTTTGGCTGCAAGTTTGGGAAGGACCCTGGCCTATTTCAACCACATTTGCAACTTTTTTCTGCCCTGGACTTGTTGGAGCAGAAAACCCTTTCAGTATTTTCCTTTCAAAAGTTGGAAGATTAGCTGGGTGTGGTCTTGCCCTGAAGGTACTGTTGCTGTTCTATACTTGTAAATCTTGAGGCCCCTCCTTAATCACACTTTTTCCATTGTTTACTTGTAAATATCTAGGCCTCTCCTTAATCACTTTAATCTCCTTGTGAAAGGAAGCCTCTCCTTCACATGCCTTAGCCCCACCTTTAATCTTCTTAGTGTACTTTTCAGATCCAAACTGTACATTCTGCATTTCTTTCTGCCCCATTTGCTCTTTTTCACTGTAGATCTGTATAATATTCATCGTTAAAAGCCACACCACATTTCTACATTAGGCTGTCTTGAAATATACTCCACCAAAGATATTAGTCCATTGCTTTTCAACTTAGCCTCAGGCAAGCATTTGGGCTGTGGGCAAACTGTGGCCAGACTCTTTGATAAAAGATCCCAATTGCTGCCTAAGTCTTTATTTTCCTCTGGAACTACATTTTTTGTAGCAATGCTTTCTTCCAGGCTTCTACTAGAATGGCCTGTTAAGCTCTGCTTACAGTAGTCAACAGCTTTTTAGCCCAAAGTTCCAGAGTCTTCCACATTTCTCCAAACATCCACATGGCCACGTCCTTCAAAGCCAACAGCCCACTCTCTGGTACTAAATAACTGTATTAGTCACTATCCTTTTGCTGTGATAAACCACCATGACCAAGGAAACTTATAAAAGGAAGAGTTTATTTGAGCTTACTATTGACAGTTCCAGGGAATCAGAGTCCATTGTGGCAGGAGGCATGGTGGCTGGGGCTGGAGCAGCAAGCCAAGGGTCACATCTTGCAATGAGCACAGGAAGTCGAGAGAGAGAGAGAGAGAGAGAGAGAGAGAGAGAGAGAGAGAGAGAGAGACTGGAGACCACAAGGCTTGTTAAACTCACTAAGCCTGCCCCCAATGATGTACTTCCTCCAGCATGGCCACACCTTCTGAGACCTCCAAGAACAGTGCCACCAACTGGAGACAAAATGTCTGAGTACTTAAAGCCTATGGGGGACATGCTCATTCAAAACACCATAGTGAGGGACAGAGCCTGGAAGTTATCCCGGCTGAAATTTATCTAGAGCTTGAGATTTTGAAGTGTTTTAATATAGTAACTTATTTAATATTTGTAACTGTTTTGAGGAAGAAAGATATATAGTATGGTACACAATGATAGATTAGAGAGGAATTATTAAAATTAATGAGGATGGAAAATAACATATGCCAGCCACTTAAATCTCAAAGTAAGACAATTTGTAATGAAAGAACAAGTTGAAAAGTTACCTTGTTTTGGTAAAGTTTGGATGAAATTAGAATTTATTTCTTTATAATTTTTGATACCATTGCTTAAAAAATATACTTAGAAGCATTTTGCAATTGTGTTACTTATTTCATAATCAAAATGATTAACATGACTTTATGACATGATTCTTCTTAAGCAGCAAGATGAGGTGGCCAAACCGAACCTGATTATTTCTGTGACTTTTGATAGTTTTATTAAAAAGTTAGATTTCTCAGTTTATTTTCATAGATTCTTTTTGTTTGTATCTCAGAACAGTGCTTTATAGTAAAATAAAATTGAGACCACCACTTAACTGCAGAGATAGTTCAGCAAAGGTATAATTCATTCATCCTCCTAAATAAAAAGCATTTTAAGTGTCTGATTGACACTGTTAGCATAAATAATTCTTCTTTATAGTTTTCCACAATTTCTATTGACTAGTATGCTTCACTTGTATCTCAGATATTGTGGGATTCCTGTGCTTCAGAGAGGAAACATTCCTTTGGTTTATGTAACTAAGGCGAGTGTATCTCAACTCATGAAAAAAGAAGAAATAATCCTATTAATATGGAAAGAAAAGGATGAAAAGGGTCCGTTCAAGTCAGATTACATTCACTGCAATGATTTTCTACTAAATATATATGGAGGTTTTGCATTTACTATGTTAAATTTAAAAAATAACCATAAATGCAAATAAAAAGCACAGGGATCCTTCATTTTACAATTTACATAAGCTTTCCATATATGTAGGTTTCATTTGTTATCATAAACTTCTGGTGATTCATGAATTGGAGGGTTCCATTTCTGTGCTGCATACTTCCTGGGTTGAGACCCTACCTCACCTTTGCCTGTGTGGTTTGATTTACCCTCAACATTTCTGTTTCTCTCCTTCTTCATCTTTGCTTTTTACTTGAGGACCATCTGGTCCGATAGATAAGCATAGGTAATATGCAAGAAATGGATATGCAGTGTATCTTGTACTGATGTATTTTTATTTAAATGAAGTGAATTTAATCATTTATAAAGCTCTTGTCGAATTGCATTTCAGAGCTGAGGAAGTAGAGCCTGGAACACTGCTGAGGGAGAAGTTCCCTTCTTGTCACACAGAGACTGAAACTTATCCTTACAAGGTCCTTTTGGATATTATCATAGGAAAATATGAACGTGTACACTGATAACCACTTCTTTGGACAAAGGCATGGGACCTCAAACTATGGGCAGTAAGCCAAATCACATGCCCTATCATTTTGTGTGGCCAGTGGTTTAAAAAGAGTCTTTAGTAATTGGAATTGTATTATTAATTCTGTGACAGAAGTGTGTATTTGAGCACCAATTATTTAAAACCATTATCTGTCCAAAACAAAACAATTATCAGTTGTTATGTTGTAATTGCATTAGTAAGATGTTTATGGAAGCCTATTTTATTTATTATATTGTGTGTCTACAGAATATCTTTGATTTTTCCTATTGGACTGCAAAGCCTAAAACAATAACTGATTCTTCTTAATTTATTTGTTTGTTTGTTTTTTTGTTTTTGAGACAGGGCCTCCCTGTAGCCCCAGCTGGCCTGGAACTCAATATGTAGATCAGGGTGGCCTTTTTCTTGTAGAGACAGAGGACAATTTTGTGGTATTGGTTCCCTCCTTCCAGGCAATGAACTCTAGTACCTGGGTTTGCATGGCAAGTGCCATTACCCACTGAACCATCTCACAGGCCCTGGTATATTCTTTTCACCTTACATATGCAACAAATCATTGTGTTTGCACTAACATCTTAGAACTTGAGAGGAAGAGCATTAAAAGTTATCTGTGGAATGGAGCTTGGCATCCAGTTCGAATTCTGGTTCCTCACTTGGTGTTACCTTTATAAATATGAATGACTGCATGAACGCCTGAATCAGCTTCTGCCACTGTAAGTCACGGTTAAGAAAAAACTAACTCATGATTATTGACAGAGCTGCAAGAGCTAATGTGTACAAGGCACCAGCTCAGTGTTTAGAACATAAAAGTATAGTTGGAGAGTTATATTATTGTCATAACTAGCAAGGATTTATGGTTCAACTGTTCTAATCGCAACATCATAAATGAGGAAGCTGAAGTCAGAAAAGCCAAGTGGTTCACGTGAAGCTCCCTAAACACCCTCCCATGGCACAGTCAGATTTAAGGCCTTCTCTCTTTATTTAACTACAAAGCAGCAAGTTACTTTATTATTGGCCTGGGAAACCAATTTCTCTCCTTTAGAATATGGTGATACATAAACATTGTGAAACTAATGAGTACCATCTCCACTTAGTGACTCATGGAAATCCAAAGTTGGCCAAGCTTTATCAATCTAAGTTCAACAACCTCCCTCCTCCTCCTCCTCCTCCTCCTCCTCCTCCTCCTCCTCCTCTTCCTCTTCCTCTTCTTCCTCCTCTTCTCCTCCTTTCCTTTTCTTCCTCCTCTTCCTGGTCTACTTTCTCCACCTCCTCCTCTTCATCTTCCTCCTCCTCTTCTTCTTCCTCTTCCTCCTCCTTTTCCTCCTCTTCCTCTTTCTCCTCTTATTCCTCCTTCCCCTTCTTATTCTTCTTCTTTGAAGAGGGTACCCTCAGTCCAGTCCTTCCTAGTATTCAGTACAAAAAGCTACAAGATCATAGTAATTGTTCATGGAATTAAGTATTTATTCCTGCAATATAAATATTTTGGAGATTTTTTTTCACAACTGATATTAACAAGGTATAAGAATGATGATATTATTATTATTTATTTAGTAAGTACCTAACTATATAAAGCCTATGGTTTTTGGTGGGCATTATCTTCATATAATAGCTAGAATTCATGATTCTCATTATAGGTAGTAATAATAAGCAGGAAAAACTATTAATATAACATACTTAATTGCTTGAGATATAACAATTTGGGAAGGTTGATAAGAAGTTCTTTCATTCTGAAGGCCATGTTTCTGTAAAATGAAATGAAAGGCCTTGTGGCCTCTGTGGGACTGGAGAGGAAAACGTTTTGGTGCCCTCTAGAGGTGATCAGGGGTGTGCACCTGCCAAATGCCAATAATGGGAGACATTGCAACCAGTTATCAGATGAAGTCTATTAGTCATTACCTCTTCCTTCTCCATACCTTAGGTGGATCGCATGCTACCCTAGAGTAGCTCCAGATCAGGGATTCTCAGATCTTAACGAGAATCAAAACAAGTTGGTGGGCTTGATCCTGTGTAGTCTTGTGACCTCCACTCCCTGAATTTCTGATTCTGTTTCTGGGGTACTGACTGAGAATCTGCATTTTCACCTACAGTTCCTGGAGACTCTGAGGCCACTCATTGAGGGAACACACAATGAGAACCACTGCATAGAAATATCACAAAGCAGAAGCTCTTGGCAGCTCAGTTTTCAGGATACTCAGAGTGCTTTCCACTGTGCTCTAGGAGGACCAGAGTGTGTACAGACTGATGCATCTGCTGGGTGTTGACCTCTCTTAAAGAAGCAGAGATTCCTTGCACCCCAAAGAGTTTCAGGGGATCTACAAGAGAACCAACCTAGGCTTGAGGCCAGGGAGCTCAGGTTGCGGTTCTCCTTTTATGGTGTTGTGCACTCACTGAAGCCAAGCATTTCCTGGTTGAGGAAGGAAAGCAGGGAATGACCATAATTGAGCACTATCAAATGGTGCGGCATGGAGAAGACAGGAGGCCGACACTAGCTCAGGCTCAGTCTTTGTGGGGGTCACGCTCCTATCCAGGTTCCAAATTTTTTTTAAATGTAAGAAAAATGAGAAAATTAAGCACAATTTAAAATTAAGCCACAAATGGCTGCAAAGTGTTAACTCCAAAGAATTGTTCTACGGGTTTTTACATATTAGAGCAACACTATCAAAAGTATATCTGCTTAAAAAACAACTACAAGTTTCACTAATATTTACCTCCTTCTCACAAGAATTCTCTTCTTTTAGTCCCCTTCCCCTGTGTCCCATGTGTATAACCTTTTGACCTAGTGCTGTATTTTTTTCTCACAGCATGGATTTTTAAGGGTCTATTTTATCCCACCAATGGGATTTCCTCTCCAGATAATGGGAGACTTGAATGCTGACCCTAGTGGATTCCACTTCTGCTTAATCCAGGTCAGGATTTATGGAGACCTCGTGTGGTGACAGGAAACACCACAGAAGGCTTTCTTGGGACTGGCTACAACAATCAAAAGGAAACTCAGAACTCATTTGGGAGCAGGATAGTCTATGAAGAACTAGGACTCTACAGCTAGAGTTAGGGAAGTGTTTTAAGGTCTGTAGCAAACATCTTCCAGAGATACTGACAGAACATAGGAATGTTTTTAAAAGTGTTACTCATGTATGTTTCTTAACTGAAAGTTAATGCACAAGTTGTTGATGCCCAAGTTCACCAGGCATACCTCTCAAGAATTACAGCCTTTCTTTTTTCTGGAAGAAATTCATTAGGCATATTTTCTTATATAAGATTCCACAGGCCTATTGCTGTGAATATTATTCTCAGCTTTCTTTGTTTTTATACAGAATGAAAAGTAAGTCAGAGAAGAGGTTTGCAACCTGAGCTTACACTGTAGCCTCTCTTTCATGCAACAGCGCCAGTGATACTATGTATGAATATTTTGAATGTCAATGATGTAGTTGCAATTAAAGTATATGCAGAGTAATGAGGGCCTCTACTGTACTGTAGAAGTTGAACACAAACACATTTGGTTGCCACTGAGGTAAAGTATCCAGGTTATGACAGTAAAAGCATTAGTGCACAAGCAAACAGAGTTTAATCACATAATTTATTTCTATAAAGAAAATCCACTGGTGGGGTAATATTTTCTCGGTGACGTTTATTTTGTGTCTCACACAAGTTCTGTGTCTCAAGTCACAAGGAAATGTGACAATGGTTTCTCCTTTCTCCTCCTCAAGGAAGTTACATAATAGACCTTTAAGCTAAAATCTAGAAGGAGGGATGAATGAATGATTGGTTTTAGAAGTCTTTCAAAGAATGAGGCCATACAAATAAATGCCACGAAAATGAAGAATATTAAGAAGTCCAGTTTAGATTTTCAAGGGACACCATGTCTTCTGGAATGTCTTTCCAAGGGGCTTGGGTGTGAGGCGGGGAACATTACTTCAGCAGACGGCCACCACTTGAAACTAGGCACAAACTTAAGGAAGGGATTTCAGGCTGAATATTCTCAAAGAAATTCTCAGCGCACCTACTAAATATCACGTATATTATTAAATGCTAAAATGAGGTGGACAGATAATGTGTTCAGAGGTGGGGGCAGCAAATATACCAATCTTTGCTTTACTGTAAAATTGACTTTAGGTCAGGAGCTTCCAGAAATCCTCTGGAAAGCCTATCAGAATGAAACGAGACTAGGGAGAAAGAAGGAGAGGATGCGTTTTAAAATCAAGCAAAGGAGCTGACTCATTCAGATGTCCTTTCAAGCTTACAGTGGCATTGGCTTCTACTGAGAGCGGGGGAGAACGGTAGCTGTTGCCAGCCACAATGCTGGAGAAAGAGGAAACAAAGAAAAATCTCATTCAGAACAGTGGGGGGAAATATCCAAATGGCCCCGAAATAAAGGAAAGCTTCTGGCACACTGGGTGTTGCTAGGGTTTATTTTCCTTTGCTTCTTTAGAGTAAAACCAGACACAGTCAAACCCTTGGAGTTGTAAGAGTAAAAACCACACAGACACAGTGAAACCCTTGGAGTTCTCTGCATACTCAAGGCATCTCCTAAACATCGTGTTTCCCAGTATACGTTATACAGAAAGGGTTAACGGAAGGGGGGGGGGGTTGCGCTTGGAGATGGGAAGCCAAGCAAGAAGGTTGAAAAATACTATTTTCCAACTTGCAAAAACTCTGAACTTTCAAGCTCCCTTAAATACATGTGTGCCTGTGTGTGTGTGTGTGTGTGTGTGTGTGCGCGCGCGCGCGCGCGGGCAGGCAGATCTATTTCGGTAGATTTTTTTGTTTTAATTTTAAATCATAATCTCGGAGTCTCTTTCGTTGCACTGCAAGCCCAGAGCGGCCCTCTTTAGGTTCTCCTCGCCCAAAGCTGCAGCAGAGGGGGCTGCCAGCTCTGTTTATTTATGAGCTGCTTTCAAAGCCGCCCTCTCCCCTTTTTCCAGCTGGGAGACACCCTCCCGGAGCTCCGGTCACCTCCGGGGCCTAGGAGTTTTGGGGGACAGGGGCCGCGGAGCCCTCTTCTTGTGGCAAACTTTGCCCGAGCGTGGGAGACAGGGCGCGAGCCGGGGCGCACGGGAACGCGCTGCCGCCGGGCCTCACCTCCACCCGCGAGGTGCGGGCTCCCGGGGGCGGGGCCGGGGCTGGGGCGGAGCCGAGGGTGGGGGCTCTGGCTGCTATATAAGGCCCGCTGGCGTTGCAACTTCGGACTTGGGGTTATTTATTTGAGAAGCGCCTGGACGGCGGAGGCTGGAGGCGGCGGTGGCGGCGGCTGCCACAGACCGAGGTTAAAAAAAGGAGGAGGAGGCGGCGGTGGCGGCGAGGGATGGGAGCTGCAGGGCTCCCAGGCGCAGGCCGGAGCTGCGGAGCTTTCCCGGGGCTGCGGGGCTTCTGAGGAGCCAGGGGAGCATCCCCGGGCCGCAGCCGGCTCGGGACGCGCGGGCTGGGCTTTTTGTTCGGCTGCGCTGTGCGCCCGGCCGCAACTCCAGTTCCTGCAACAGCCCACCTTCCAGCCGCGCGGCTCGGCTCGGCTGCGGCGTCCGTCCTATTGTTCCGACACTTGCCGGGGCTCCGGAGCGCCGGAGCCCGGTTCCCTCTCCCTCCACCTTCCTTCCGGGAGCAGCGGGCGTCCAGGGCCGCCGGGAGAGGGTCCGGGGCTGGCAGCAAAGCCCTGCCCCCGACCGCGGCCGCAGAGGCAGGTGCGGCGTCCAGAGCGGAGCCGCAGCTCAGCCCCGGTGGGTGGAAGCCCCAGTGGCCGTGGGAGACCGGATTCGACGCCTGGGAAAACTTCCTGCACTTTGAGGAGGAGAATCCACTTGTAGGGGGCTGCGAAGCGAGGTGGAGAGGCTGCGCACGCCGGAGCTCGCCGTGGATTTTCCACCTCTGCCATCAGGTGTCTGCTGCGGAGCTGCGGCGTCTCTGGGAGACCAGCGGGATTGACTGGCGCGCACACCGACCGCCATTCGGCCGTCTGCCGGGGTCTGCCAGGGGTAGCAGATCCCCTCCTCCGCCCTCCTCCCAGGACGCCCCAGCGCCACTGCCCCCGCGGACACCTCCACCTGGCCTTTGCCGGTCTCCTTCCGGCCTGCCTGCCTGCAGATCCTGCCCCAGCCAGTTCCCACTGGTCCTCAACTTGGCCTCCTGGATTTCCTCTGCGGGGGTGCGGACTAGTGGATATTCCTGCAGGACTGCAGCGCTCGGACTGCCCTTTTGTCTTTCTGCGTGACCTCAGGGGCAGGCCCTGGTGCAGCGCGTCGCCAAGGACGCCAGGCGGGAGGCGGAATTGCCGAGACATCCTCATTGAAGTGCATGTGAGAGTGCGAGCCACCCCTTGCCTGTCTGGAGAAGGCTAAGAAGGTCTCTGCTGCTGCTGAGTGACAGGAAGGGAGAAGCCAAGCGCGCATAGCCGGGCACCCCCAGGGCCGCGCGAACACCCGGTGCGCCCCCGTGCGCCATGCCCAGTCTCTCCCCGCGCGGTGCTCAGGACCTGCGAGGCTCTTGCGCCTTCTAGCTTCGGGGAGCCCACTTTGATCAGGGCCGTGGCTTTGGAGTCCGATTCTTGAGACAGTTCGTGGGATCTGAAGTCCTACCTTGTCACCCGCAACCAGCTCCAGCTCCTTCGCGATCATCACCAGTCCAGCTCCAATTTTTTTTTTTTTAACCGTCAAGTCCATTCTTTCTAGGCAGAAGACGCGCTGTCACCCCTTGGTTGCACTGGGGTGTCTTCGCAGCCTGGCCAGGCCTATTGATCCTCAAGACCTAAAGTTGCCCACAGATCTTCTATTTTCTGTTCTTCCAGGAAAGCAAAGCGGGAGGGGGTGACAGCCGAGTGCTTCTGCCCACTCTACTCTCTTTTGTAACTGTTCTATTTTATTTCTTTGCACACTTCCCTGAGTGCTCTGGACTGCTAGACCAGAAGAAGGCACTGGGCCTCCTACACTGCCGTGGTTGGCTTGGAACACAGAACTACAGAGAAGACCCCCAAAGCGAGGAGCCGAGGTTTAGCAAGGAGGAAGATGACTGGCGCTGGCTGGCAAGCACTGTCCCTGTGGCTGGGGTTAGTGCTGGCCATCCTGAACAAGGTGGCGCCGCAGGCGTGCCCGGCCCAGTGCTCCTGCCCAGGCAGCGCGGTGGACTGTCACGGGCTGGCACTGCGCAGCGTGCCCAGGAATATCCCCCGCAACACCGAGAGACTGTGAGTACAGGGCATGTCTCTGTCCGCTTTCCCCCCCCCCCCCCCCCCCCCCGCCCTCTCCGCATCGGGTTGACATCCCTAGCGTCCAGTCGGGAATGTACAGGTCGCTTAGGGACCTGTGCCTGGGAGAGCCTTCAGAGTATAAGGCAAGGACCGGAGGGCACAAAACGCCCGCCCGGGAGGGGCGGCTGCCCGGGAGGGGCGGGTCCCCAGGCAGCCGCGCACCGTCCCTTTTCCCTGCGCTCCCCCCTGCCACTCGCCTCCCTGGCTTGCTAGTTCTTTCTGGCTAGTGAAGAGAGGCAGTGTCGGGCAGAATTCAAGGGTACCCCTGGCCAGAGAAGTGCGACGTCTGCTTTCCAGACTCTGCAGATAGAGTCACCTTGCCATTGCAAACACTGGTCCTTCTCGGGACCCTGTCCGCACACACAGGCGGGTAGGGGTGGGAGGATTCCTCGCAAGAGACAATCTGCGTCTCCTCCAGGCTTTATGCCACACGCCTAGTGACCCAGGGAGGAGAGGCAGTCTCGGGCGCTCGGGTACTTTTCTTGGGCTGTGGAAGGATGGGCGCCCCAGGACATCAACAGCTGGCGCAAGGAGGGTTATGCCGCCTCCTTCCTGTGTCTTTCCGACGTCCCTCACTCCTCCTGGGAGGGGACGGCAGCGCTAGCGGTCCCCAAGTGACTCCGCCAAGCGGGCGACAATGGAGAGGAGGGCGTCCCAAGGTTTCAGTAAAGTTAGCACCGGTTCTCCAGCGGGAACCTGCTGAGCCGGGTCCGACTGCTTTGATGACCCCGGTGGCCCCCGGCTGTCCCCTCCAGCCCTTCCCGCTGCGCCCCTGTGCCCTAGACCAGCTTTCTGTCACTCTCCGCTCTCACCTCGCGGTGGCAGCTGCTCCGCTGGCCCCTGGCCACGCTGTGCCGCCCGCAGACATCCCCGCCTCCCTGTCTGGGAGAAGCTTTAATGAAGAAGTCAAAGCAGACCCAGGGCTGATCGCTCTTGCGGACCTGGTAGGGCACTTCCCGAGTTAGGGAAGCGGAGCATGAGGCCATTATTGTGAAGCCCAGGCCTCGGCCAGGAGCCTTCCCCAGCGCCCAGAGAGCCCTGCTCTCCTGGTTGCGCGTGGACCCTGCGCGCAGCGCTGTGGCAGCTCTCTTGGGGCCTCTTTGCCGGAATGTGTAAGGCCTGCGTGTGGCGGTCCGGGGAAAGTAGCTCCTACCCCCAAGCCCCGGATAGACTCCAGCTCTTCAAGAAGAACCAGGCCCTCCACTTGACCCTCTAATCCGGAGCTCAAATCTAGCACTTTCTTCCGTTGCAAAGGCTTCTGTAGCCCCAGCCTGACTGGAGCTACCTAGGCTCATTCCTCTGCGCCCCCTAAACCCTTGGTGCTGAGCAAATTGGGCTTTATCATGGTGTCTCCTCAGAATGGGGCCTGCCGCATTTGTGTGGAGTGGGCACAGGGATTGCTCATAAAACGCCCCGGTAACTTTAGGGCCAAATCAAGGGTACTTTGCTCAGCATGGGAAAGTAAGTTGGAGCCGAAGGGAAGCAATGGAGAGAGAATTCTGATTCAGCACCTAGAATTCTTCAGAACACTGTAAGCACTAACTTGTCACTCATGAAAATGGGAAAGTCTGGAGTTCCGGAAATATTTGTGGAGTGCCCAGTACTTAATAAGACAAAATTCCTGCAGCGGGAATCTGTGGAGTTTTCAGGAAGCTGCATACTCAGTGCTGGCTTATAAAAACTTGATCGTTAGCAAGGTAACCACTAAACCCAGATTTCAAAAGTCAAGTTTTAAAGTCCAAAGTAAGAGGACTTCTAGAAAGGATGGAAGCCTCAGAAAGACTGGTTTGGGCTGGAAGACATGTGAGTTTAGATCCTGATGCTAGGTGCCAGAACTGAAGGCTGTGACTCCTGAAGGGAAAGTGGTGCTGAGACACAGCCAGCTAGAAGGCCAAAGGCTGCTTGCATCACCCCCCACACCCCTGTAAGTTTAAACTTTACTAACACAGTGGGGATACAGAGACTTCTAAGGAAGAGTTCAACTTTCCACCCAAGGAGAATTGTGGGAAGGTAGAGGTCCTGGAACACTGGCCTTTCAAGGGCAGCTCTTTCCTGGCACTTTCCTTTATCTGCCTGAGGAGGTCTGGCCACCAAGCTACCTCAGCAGTGCTGGGAATTCTAAAACTTTCTACTTGAATAGTATAAGAAAACGTTCAGTAAACTTTCTGAACCATTCTCCTTGAGGGCTGTGACTAAAAAGAATAGTAAAATTGCAGAATACCTTAGTAAATAAACACCCACATTCTTATAAAAACCCCTATCAAAAGCACTCCCTACATAGGCCACAAACAACAGAAGAGAGGGTTGCTGGGAACCTCATGGCTCCCTCTCTTGAGACATTTATAAAGTATTATTTCAAAGGCTGCGCCTTCTGTCTCCCACTTACTTTGAAAACTGGTTCACCAATTGAATCAAGTTTTGCCTCTTAAACTGTCAGCATGATTTAAGTTTTACTTTGCTTAACCAAATATGAGAGAAATAAGATGGAACTTTGATTTTTTTGGGGGGGTTGTCTTTTAGGGATTTGAATGGAAATAACATCACAAGGATTACGAAGACAGATTTCACTGGTCTCAGACACCTAAGAGTCCTGTAAGTGGGATCTTCCTCTGTATTTGGAAAGTTTTGTTAGTTTTTAAGATGGTGTATTTAGAATCAGGACTGGTCTCTGTTTTTAAAGCAATTCAAATGACAAAAATCATAAGAAATGTAAATTCTTCCTGGTCTTTTCAGTTACCCACTGCACTAAAAATTTTTAATAAAAATGTGTGCCTTTAAGATTGGATGCCTGATGTGCAGATAATATGGTTGAAATGACCCCTGAACTTGCTTTACTATCCTCTAAGCGCCTTGTGTATAAAAATGTAGAATCATTGTTTTCACATCATGAATAAATAATGGTGAAATCTGACACTTAAATAGTTCTAGTGAATTTGCATTCTATTACCAATGAAATAAAAATGTTCAATCTTCTTTTCTACAAAGAACAAATGGGTTTAATTTTTAGCATTAAAGTCAAACAATCCAGCTTTTAAGCAGTTTTTTTTTTTAAGGGGGAGACATATTTCAAATATATTGGTCTCATTTTGAATCTGCATTCTTTATTTTTTATGACTTTGTAACTAACCTAATTGTTGCAATATGATTACTTCTCTAATTAATGGGTTAAATTAGTTGAGAGTTAGCCATCACTTGATGCACAATATTATGGAATTTTTTGTTACCTCCACAGAATTGTAAATATTTACATGTAGGGACCACATACTTTTGACCACTGTATATTCAGTGTTCAATTTATTTTTTTCAGTGTTCAATTTTAAAGACATATTTTGGTCCCTATGAAAATTTTCAATTGCTAATGTGCATTATAAGACAGAATTTAAGAACTCATATGTTAATTCCTTAGTTAGGAACACAGTCGAAAGTCAGCCTGTGGGGGGAGGGAGGGAAGGGGGAACTAACCACTCTTGAAACTGCAGAGTGAAGGTTCTTGAATTAGATTGTTAGGTTCAGGTTTTAGTTTGAACTAGTAAATGAAGTGAGAAGCTTTTTTAGTATTTTTTTGAGCCAGTGCTTTGTGGTGCAGATTTTCCCTCCCTTTTCTGAGTCTCTTACATACAGCACTATTAAATTTGCTAATGAATCTGAACTCAGAGCAAAATTTAACTTTAAGAGTGAGAGAGGCTGCAAGTTTTCAGTGACTGAGTGGAACACTGTTCAGATGGCAACATTAAGAGGCATGCTGTCCTTTGCGTTTCAGTCAGCTCATGGAGAACAAGATTAGTACCATTGAGAGAGGAGCCTTCCAGGACCTGAAAGAGCTGGAGAGACTGTAAGTATTTTCAGTTCCAAACTCAGGACAATGTGACTGTATTTTAAAAACATTTGAATTTCAAGGATTATGTCTTTAATTTCATGTCTAAACTTTTAAAGTTTACAGAAAAAGGAAGACCAATAAGTGGTTTTCTGATTTAACTTAAAAGTAGACTTTCTGGGTAAAGAATTCGAATGTGTACTAAAGCATAAAAGTTCACATATACTTTCCTGAGACATTTATTTCCTTGGTAGCCATTGCTTTGGTACTAAAAGATGTTAATTTGTTTTTTACAGTTTTTATTTGATATTTCATTTGCATATTCAGAAAGAATGGTTAGTATTTGTATTTTGATTAATTATAGATTATGGAAAATAGAGGTTTTGCTAAGAATTATGCAAGTAGGAGCTTTGTGGTCGGTCAGCACTGGCATTGTCTCTGTAAAGTTTAAAGACAGACTTTGTACATTAAGATATATTTTCCAGACACATATGTATTATAAATTGATTATATTTCTTGACCTTTATTATGTTCACAGTACTTATCTATAATAAACAAAATTTACATCTGAAACCAGTTATTATGGACTTTGTAGTGTGAAATATGAATATAGAGATCACATGTCTTGATTATTCAGGTTCAGTCTTTCATTTTCAGGGCAAGTAAAAGCTTTATTAAGGGTGGTAATAATTATTTTAATAAGTTTCCATGCCTAGTTTAATACCCACTGTAGTAAAAATAAAATTTTTATTTCTATCCAAATATGTTCACTTTTGGCACAGTATATATTTCAGATTCTTTTGGCACAAGGGCAGAAGTTAATTCTGTTTAATTGTGTGAAAGTAAAAAAAAAAAAGGCCTGTAAGTTTTGGAGATATTTGTGGATATGTAGGCTCTATTTTTAATCATCTCAAGTAAAATATGGAAATGCCTATTTTATTTTTCTATAAAATTTTGCCCATTATAAATAAATATTAAAAATAGTGAATAGGAATGTAATTGTGGGATAATAAAGTTTATTTAAAATCACTACCTTGAGCTACTTTTCGGGGCAAGGAAAACAAACATTCAGTTGTGTTCATAGATGAGTTCTTTAGCTCATAACCTGTCTTGAATATATAAAAGTATTCTGATAGGCTGTAGATTTTCATCTACTTCATTGATATTTGTCCATTCTTATTACTTAATGAGTAACTCACAAAGATATCATTTTAATCCATCCATTTTAAAGTATTGATACATTTCAATGAATAGGTAATTTAAATGTTCATTAGATCACTAAACACTTTTGTCAAGAATATACCATGAAAATACTTGTAATTTGATTCTGAAGCAAATTTTAAATCACAGACGAAGTGTGCACGACTTTCATACAGCCTATACTCAGTTATATCATACTTTTTAATCTTTAGGGACATGAAAACAATAGCTACTTTTTCATATTTTGAGCCACTTTATATAATTTTATTTAAACTTTCATCTTGAATAAATTAGCATTACCTAAAAATTTTTAACCAAATGCCATATAATCTGAAATTTGATTAAAGATGGAAGTAGTTTTTTTTTTTTTTTTTTTCTTTTACTACCCCTGAGAATGTCACTTCATCTCCAAACAATTTTCTGTTCTGCAAAGCCTAAGTCAGATGTTCGGAGTGGGAGGAGGACTTGTAATTTTGAATGAAAACTAATATATATGCAAGACTTCTTTAAATCACCCCAGCTGTTGGCCAAGAGCAAATAGTTCATATTTGTGAGGAAAAGCTGAGAAAATTCCTTTTGTTTACAACTGCCAAGTCCATCTGATGGAAGCACATTGTTATCTGACAGCCAATTCATCTCCTTGGGACTCTGGAATTCAAAATCATTTCTTAGGAACATTGTGGATACACTTTTCAAATATTTATTTTTAAATAAATTAAATGGAAAGGCAGTTTACTAAGAAATGCATTCAAAGTTATTGTGAAGTGAACTATTTTAATTTTTTACTTTATTATTTTAAATGACAAAAATACAAACAGACTACGCAGCGAGTGGCATAGTCACATTATTATGGCTTGTGGCATATTACCTCTATTATTTTAGAGTCACTAACCTTGCCAGAATTGCCTGCTTTCTCATAAAACTGCAGTGGGTAGTGTAAGAAACAGAAAGTGATTAATTGATGTTAAACTATGAATTGTATAATCTATATGATTTTTAATAATTTAGGTGTGAGATTTTAAATTGAACTTCAAGTTATGAAAAGATGTATTAAAGAAGGTTTATGTTGTAATCATCCATGAAGAATATTTTAAATCTTTTATGAAAAACAAACCAAAATAAGAAACATCAACTTCAGTCATGTGTAATTTGTGTTTCTAAGTTATTATCACTTTAAGGAACGTTGTAAATGACTTCTAGATATGTTATGAATGATTCAATGTCATGCTTTATGTTTGTTTCATATTTTATTACAATGAAGTTTTAACTTAATTAAGGGAAAGAAGACCAGTCTGAAAGCAGTAGATAATGGTGATTTTTTTTTTAATTTGTGAAAGTCAAGGTCATTTCATGTAGAAATTAATTTTATTATGGGATTAGAAATATATTAGTTGTAACTCAAAACATTATAGGTACAAGAGATATTGCTTCCACTTCATTAAATGAATGTAGTGCAAAAAGTTCAGCTTGTCCAGGGGACCTTCCCTCCTCCGTCTCCCTCTCTGTTGCTCTCCCTCTTCTCCCTTTCAACCTTTTTCTCTTTCCTTCTTTCTCTCTCTCCTTTCTTTTTCAATCACTTCCTTTTTCTGTTGTGTAAGGTATTGCGTCAGATGATGAAAGCCTCATCAGCATGTGCTTATGAATCACTTAAAGGGAACAGCTTTTAATCGTGGCTGCCCTCCACGAGCACACACCACTCCCTCTTGGGACAGTTGTCACTGTACTCCTGGCTCTCACATGTGCCCTGGCAGGGTGTCTAGGGTGTTCTTGTACTGCCAGCAGTACTGCTTATCTGGGAAAAATAAACATTGAGAATATTCATCTTCCACATTGCAGTACCAGGCTTCCTCTGTTTAATTAGAAAGTTTAAGAGAAATGCAATGAAGTTATTTTACACGTTGATTCAATTCAAATCAATTAAGCCAAGACAAAGCACAAACAAGTGAATTACAGCAGAAATCAGGTTACTTGAATATACATTTTCTTATAGCTCAGAGGGGACTGAAAAGATCCAAAGTTTTCCATGTAAAGTCATTAACACAGTGTCTCCTCTGGTAAATGATATCTTGAACAGTTTTCTGAAAAGTTCATTTTGTTTTTATTTTTTCAAGTAATACTGTAACAAAGGAATTCTGTAGGCTGTTGTGAACAGGTGCTGTGCACTGACAGTGTGCACAGCTGTAGGCTATTGTGAACTGGTGCTGTGCAGTGACAGTGTGCACAGCTGTAAGCTGTTGTGAACTGGTGCTGTGCACTGACAGTGTGCACAGCTGTAGGTTGGTGTGAACTGGTGCTTGCACCGACAGTGTGCACAGCTGTAGGCTGGTGTGAACTGGCGCTGTGCAGTGACAGTGTGCACAGATGTGGGCTGGTATTAACTGGCACTGTGCACTGATAGTGCACACAGCTGTAGGCTGGCGTGAACTGGTGCTGTGCACTAACAGTGTGCAAAGTTGTAGTCTGGTGTGTACTGGCACTGTGCACTGACAGTGCACAGCTGTGTGCTGGTGTGAACTGGTGGTGTGCACTGATAGTGTGCACAGCTGTGGGCTGGTGTGAACTGGTGTTGTGCACTGATAGTATGCACAGCTGTAGGCTGGTGTGAACTGTCACTGTGCACTGACAGTGTGCACGCCTGTGCTGGTGTGAACTGGTGGTGTGCTCACAGTGTGCACAGCTGTGGGCTGGAGTGAACTGGCACTATGCACTGACAGTATGCACAGCTGTAGGCTGTTGTGAATTGGTGCTGTGCACTGACAGTGTGCACAGCTGTGGGCTGGAGTGAATTGGCACTGTGCACTGACAGTATGCACAGCTGTAGGCTGGTGTGAACTGGTGCTGTGCACCGACAGTGTGCACTGCTGTGCTCATAGCGCAGCCACCAAGCTCTGTTCTCTGGCTGTCTGTTGCAGCCTAGAGAACCTATGGCATTTTTGTCCTGGAAAAATCTCTCCTTTTGAAGATTCCTTCATAAAAGGAATAGACGAATAGATGTCTGTGCTGAATAGCTTTAGTGTCAACTTGACACACCTGGGTTGAGGGAGCCTCAATTGGGGAATTGGCTCCATAGTCTGACCTATGGCCATGTCTGTGGGGTATTGTCGTGATTGTTAAGCCATGTGGGAGGGCCCAGCCCACTGTGGGTGCTGCCACCCTGTTGTGTTTGTATAAGAAGCAGGCTGAGCAAGGAGTAGCTGAGCAAGCCAGTAAGCAGTGCTCCTCCATGGCCTGTGCTTCAGCTCCTGCCTCCAGGTTCCTGCCCTGGGCACACCCTAAGTGAGGAATAAACCCTTTCCTCCCCAACTTGGAATTGGTCAGAGTCTTTTGTCACAGCAATTGAAGGCAAACTAGAACAATGCAGATGAGAAAGATTTTGAGAAATGAAAGGGCTATCATCTTTAGGACATTTATACTGATATTGCCAAAATGAAGCATGTGTATGCATGGCTGATGTTCCTGGGAACCAGTGGCCTAGCACCAACAATACTGGCGATTAGGCTTTGCATAAGCATCATAGTTATCTGTACCATTGTTAAAGGCATTGCAAAGTTTGGTGATTTGGGATGCAGAGCTAGAGCCATGAGTTGGTGATGAGTGCATGTGTGGATGATCTAGCCGCTCCTGACTTTAGGTGCCCTGTATTATACTATGCTAAAATCCTAGACAATTCCTGTTTTATTGTTGAGGATGCTCTGTAGCCACATAAAAACTCTTCTCTGTTTTCAAATGTTTAAATGCAGCCGTGTAAGGAATTCTTACAAATAATTCTTCTAACTTCAATATTTTGAAGTTTCTACTCATCTCATAAAGAGAAAATCACCATTTTCATCTAGAAAATCTACATAGTAGAGACTCCACCTGAGCAAACATTGTATTTCATGAACAAATACATGAAGGTTATACTTTTGCCTATGATGGCAGGGCAGTCATCTTCCAACACTAATACAGCGTTCATAAGGAGACAGGTTGAAGGTGGGAGAGATTATGATGTCCGCTGTAACACATGCATTCAAGTGCAGAGTATGTTGTGGTCTTAAAGACAGCACTGTTTACCTCTTTCCCTCAGCAATATTGAGAACCTTTCTGCTGAGTAATCCTGCAAACTCATGTGCAATCTAATGCATACACACCTTTCCTTATTGTAAAGAGAAAGTAACAATGCTAATCTCTTTGGCTCAGAACCCAAGCTCATCTCAAGGAATTCTGCTCTGGCATCGTTACACCTACAGGATTTAAAATCCCTGTAGTGACTTTAGAGAAAGTTTCTTTAAAGAAACACATTAAACTAGCAGAGACAGAGTATGCATACCCGACAAAGTTAAAAAAAAAAAGGCTCTGAATGACAGATAGCCATTAAATGCCGCAATTCCCATGCGCTTCTAAAGTATGGACTTTTTAAAATGATGTTTACTGACTGTGGTCATGGAAAGCTTTCTTGCAAGTGTGCTGTTACAAGTTTAGCCCAACGTTCAATGCAGTGTGTTTTTATGGGCTCTGGAGTCAGACCTTAGTTAAGAGTGGCTTGCTCATTGTGGACCGTTTTATAAATTCTGAAGCAGCGAGGCTGTTTATTTTTCCCACATCTGTTTTGGGCTCGTCCTTTGTGACAGTGTTTGCTGGATGCTGTGTCCTTTATACTTCCCCTGAAATGAGGAGTTTAGTTTGTACTGTTTCAGTGTATTTGTGGAAGCAGTGAATGTCAAATATTTTTAGTTAATTCTGTCTTTCATTGGCATTGGATACCTTTCTGCTTGAATTATGCCTTTTAGACTGATTTCACGAGCTTATTTAGGAGAGAATTTTCTGCATGGACTTCACATATCTATTGTCCTTTCTGCAAGACAAATTACATCTGGTAGACTACAGGAGTACTGTTGAAAGTGCTTCTAGCATGGAATCTTGAGAATCAGGGGCCCGATTTCCTGTTATGGGAGTTGGGGTATCACTTTAGGATGGCGTTTACAAGACCCATTTGCCTTTCCTTTTTACAGCATCTACACGCTCTGGCTGTGGGAAGATGGTTCTAGAGAAGGAGCTAGGGGATGATATCTTGGCTTCCCTGCTTTCCAGTGCCTTCTCTAGAGCACTACCCAAATGCTTTCGAGTTGATTTTTGATTACACTCTCTAGCCACGAATAAATTCTCTTTAATGATAAAAATCAAAGTTGATTTCACTACTGAAAATAATTTTTAAAAATCTTATATAACATAAGATTAATGAAAGAGCTGTGGGAAATTTAACTTTTACTTTGCAATGTCAGATAAAGTGTTTGTTTAAACCATGTTAGAAGAAAAACATTTTAAATAAAAACGTGGAAATTTCATCTGAGAAGCCAAAAGAGGCTAATTAGTTTAGCATTGATGGCTTATGTATGAAGGTAGGATTAAACTGATTCACATTTAAGGTAATATTTATTGTAGTCTAGACCAGGCATGCTCCTGAAGTATGTGTACATTGACTTGTAAATGTGAAGCCCACATTTATCCCTGTCTTTGGTAAAACTGCTTTGACTTTGCATTTTGAATTGGATAGATTACCTTGAGGTTGTATGTTAACTGAGTTGAAGCAAAAGTTGAAAAACGTTAAGAGATTATAATCAGTACCATAAGAGCAGCAGCAAGATCATTAATAACTTAGGAAAAACCTTATCAGTAGTAGACATCCAAGTAGTTAATTAACAGTTCAGAGGACTGTGATGATTGGATAGCACAGAGAGCTCACTTAAACCTCTGAAATTCACACTTAGAAATGGCAGTAGGCATGGATCTGGGATTCCTAACCATCTTTAGCCTAAGAAAAAGTATCTCAGAGAAACACATCATACATACCTTTCTGAAGCATGAGCAATCACACAGAGAAAGAATCCTCCAGTGGTCTCGTGAGCAGAGGGCATCCAGGAGAGATAACATAGACCTGACATGCTGTACTCTGTGGACTCTCCTGAGACACTGGAGTTTCTTTTGTTATCTCTATCAATAAGCCTGTACAATACTTCCACACTTTTCTTCTGCGGAACCATCACATTTTAATGTCAACTCATTTACCCTGGAGTTCACATTAGAACACTATCCTCTTTAAGTCGCTGTGATATTAGAAGTAAGATTACTGGGTTTTGTTTTTTTTTTTTTTCCAGCTCTTTTAAACAATTTTTTTGCATCTTAAGAGTATTTATTTATTTATTTATTTTTGGTCTTTTCGAGACAGGGTCTCCTTGTAGCCCCAGCTGTCCCGGAACTCACTCTGTAGACTAGGCTGGCCTTGAACTCACAAAGATCCGCCTGCCTCTGCCTCCCAAAGGCGTGCGCCACCATGCCCGGCCTTAAGAGTCTTTAAAGTAATTGTAGATTACTTTAAAAAAGTAATGTCTGATCATTTCCAAGAATCTTTCTTTTTAAATATTTCCTTTTTGAATTTAAAGAAGTTTTCTGGTTTATTTTATTTTAATGGTTTCTACAAGAAAACAGGAACTATGGTCAATGCTTGTCTACATAGTGAGTTCCAGGACAGCTGAGGGCTACAGGGAGACCCTGTCTCAAAAAGACCAAAAAAAAAAACAAAAAAAAAAAAAAAAAAAAAATCAAATTGAAGGGCTGGAGAGTTGGTTCAGTGGTTAAGAGCACTGGGTGCTCTTGCAGAGGACCAGGATTCAGTTCCCAGCACCACATGGCAGCTAACAACTGTCTGTAACTCCAGTGCCAGTGGATCTGACGCCCTCTTCTGATCTCTATGGGCATTGCATGACATGGGTGCACTTACATAACATGCAGGCAATACACTCATACATTTCAAAGTGTCGATACTTTTCTGAAGAAGAAAAGCAACTTTCACTCTCATATGATCCATCCATTAGTGCCCTGCTGTTCTTTGTGATATTACCTGGCCTGATTTTCACAACAAAATGCACCACTATTAGTTTAAACATAATAAGGTAAATCATAATAACTTTCATAAAATAATAATTAAACTCAGAACAAAATGTGTCATATGTGTTTGTCTTTGTTCATTTTTCTTTCAGTTTGGGATATTTTAATGATTTTTGAGAATATTTTATTTCTTATTTTTTATTTTATGTGTATGACTGTATTGCTTGCATGTATATAAGTGTACCACTGCAACATGTGAGTGCTGGGAACCAAACCCAGGTACTCGGCAAGAATATCCATTACTCTTAATCACTGAATCATCACTCCAGCCCATTTTGTGCTTAAAATAGTGAGCTTAACATACAGCTGATGTGTTTAAAGTTTCTTAATTATTATAAACACTTACTATCATTGTGTGTGTGTGTGTGTGTGTGTAAAGTGTAAAGGAGAGTTTCAGGGAGTTCTTTCTCTCTAATTTTACCTGGGTTCCAGCCATCAAACTCAGCTTTTCAGGGTTGTATCATGGGGCAGCAAGTACCTCACCTGCTGAACCATCTCACTAGCCTCCCACAGCTAGTGCTTATTAAAAATAAAGTTGAGGCTATGTGTGCATGCCTCTAATCTTAGCACTGGGGAGGAAGAGGCAATTGGATCTCTGTGAGGTCTAGGCCAGCTGTGGCTACAGGGAGATCATGTTTCCACCAAAATAAAACAATAGCAATGAAAACTTGGCATTTCATTAATAAAAGATGTTTAAGAAATGGACTGCAACATCCACAATGCAACCTCTATACCTAAGGCTCATGCTCAGCTCTCAACTCTCAACTCTCATTAATGAAGCTCCCTCAGGCAACAGAGGATTGGGAACACGGAAGGCCTCAAATGAGCCTGCAGAGTGTATGTCCTTTGACAGGACTCCTGTATTAAGCTTCACTTACCCAGGGCTCAGGGACCATTGTGGAAGAGGGGGCAGAAAGATTGTAAGAGGCAGGGATGAGGCTGTAAGGTCTTGTAAGCTACATGACCTTATAGAAATAGAGTCCTACATGCTCCTGGGGCCCTGCTCAAATGAACCTACACCAGTGGTATCAACATGCAGGAGACCCATGCAAACTCATGTAGACAAAAACCCAGCATGGAACCAGGAAAATGGGCAACATTCCCCAATCCTAACAGAAGAAGTACTGACAGCTGATTACCGTTGGGTGAGGAAGAGCTGATCATCTTTAAGCAAGGGACTCAGGATAGGCTGATTAGACCTCAGCAGATGAAGTTGCACTGCGGCACATCTGGGGATGGGAGGGTAATTTGATATGATATGCCTTAACACAAATGACAGAGTCTGTGAATTCTCTTATGGGGGCTCTGCAGTAAGGTGCCAGTGGGCACGGGGTGTAGAAGTGATTGACACTGATTGAAATGTTCTGTATAAATTTTGAACTTACACAAAAATGCAAAAAATATTTAAAAAAGAAATGGACTGCATAAAAGTATGTTTTTCTCAATGAAAGATTGCTGAAAGGGAAACTTTCAGCATTGCATTATTTTGAATTATTGTTTATGAATATGGACTGTGATTCACAGTGTATGGAGCCACATCACCTGCAGCAAAAGCCACACTCTATATTTGATGTGCAGTTTTCTCTCCAAAGCAGGTGAAAATGTGGTACTTATTCATGAGGATATTGGGAAGAGTGAATGGAGTAACTCGCTTAGCTTAAAAGTTAGCTATTACTTTTGGGATGAATTAAGAATCACTGAGAATATGAAGATGTCTGTAATAATCAAGAAAAATACACACGACCTGTGTCTTTCTCATAATATATATGACGTTTCACTGATGCAGATCCATTAACAGGGAAGTCAGTAGCCACTGGCCGTCACCTATGTATCAAAGTTTTTTTAATTATTTATTTATTTATTATTTTTTATGTGTATGAGTGTACTGTCTACATGTAGGTTGGTGCATCCATGCAGTGCAATGCCTCGGAGGTCAGAAGAGGGTGTCGGATTCTCCTGGAACTGGAGTTAAAGACGGTTCTTAACCGCCATGTGGTTGCTGGGAATCAAACCCGGTCCTCTGCAAGAGCAGTCGGTGCTCTTAACTGCTGAGCAATCTCTCCGGCCCCTCAAAGTTTGTTTAAGCACATGGAATTCTTCTCCCTTCTGGATGATGCTGATAGTTTGGGGTGGAGAAGAGCAGGTGAACAGCACAGGCATAGCTAGCTGCTTTGTAGTGACCATGGGAGCCAGTTGGGCGGAGAGGATCTGCTTAGCTGGAAAGTCTGCCAGATTAAGTGGTCCTGATATCAATTGCACATACTGGGTCCTCACTGAGCTATATCAAAATGCAAAGAGAGAGCAGTGTGTTGTCATTCAACATAATAAGAACCCACTAAATGCCAGGCAAGTGTGGGGAGTGATGAATGAGAACAGGCTATTTCTTTGTCTATTAATACAGTTCCAACCTAGTAAGTGCCAGAGAAAGAGGAAGGAGCACAAAGATTGGGTCTTCAATCTTGAGGGCTCACAGCCTAGTGGGAAGGAGACCAGCAGATGAGTAAATATTACACAGTGCAAGGGACTCTTCCCAAATGCACTGGGGACACAGCCAAAGGAGTTGTGAACTTTACATAGAGCTGGGAAGTTTCACAGAGCATCTAAAAGAGTGCATTTAGCTTATTTAGGGAAAACTCTGGTCTGAAGAGAGTCATCTAGAGGCTTTTCGTAGCATGCCTATTTGACCTGAAGAATCAGCTGAGGTTTGCTAATCTAGGGCTTGGACTATGATTAAGAAACCCCATCTGTTTTACTATATTTGATTTGTTTTTGAGACTGGGACTCCCTGCACTCCCAGCTGGCCTGGAGCTCACTGTATAGACCAGGCTTGCCTTGGTATCATAGAGCTCTACCTGCCTCTGCCTGCTGAGTGCTGAGATTAAAGGCATGATCCTTCAGCCCTGGCAGTAATTGATTTTTTGAGATACTTCCACAAAGAAAGCCACAATTAAGCTATATTTTATTAAAATTAGAAAACTGTAGACTATAGAAGGTTTTGGTTTCATTTTAACATTATTATTTTATTTATTCATAAAAATTGTATAAGGGGAAGGTATGTGTACCATTTCACCACTTATTCTTTCTTTTGCCTTACCTTGGAGTAAGTTTTTATTAGTATGTATTTGATTAAGTGCTGAGAACGGTGCCTCGGATTAGCAACCCCATAATGCATTTAGGTCGTTCATATCTGGTCACCTTCACCACCTTCCAGCTTCCCAGAGCCATAAACTTCCTCACCTCACCTGTCCTGATGCTTGTTTAATGCACTTTCTTTCCACTGTTTCATTTCCAGGAGAATAAAATGTGGGTAGCATCCACTTGAACAAAGGGGTTGAAAGTGGAAAGCTTCTCAAGGCAGGTCTTCCTGCCTCAAAGAAATTCCTTAGAATATGTAATCAGCAGTCTCCCAGTGGCCAGCTACAGACTATTCTCTGTCTACTTTGACAATTCTTTAAATAAGTTAGGACAGATGTGCCCTCGTACTCATTCTCCTTAACATCTGTCTTGAAGACAACAGTAAGTTTCTGATTTTTACAGTGTGACATTAATTCTGAGGTCAAGAGGCTTGTACATCACTGTGTACAGGCTTTCCACTGGCTAGTCATCCATATATTGAGATTTGGGGAAAAAACAGAGTAGTAGACAATTATATTAAGTTATTCACTTAACAACAGATAGTGTTGGAATACTAATACATCAGAAGTGGAACCTGGCCACTCGGTTCAGTAGGTGGGCACAGCCTTAGGTAAACATTCACATATAGATTAGGGTTTCAGCTGAGTTAGATTTGCAATCTGATTCTTTCCAGAAGAATCTAAAACATCCCAATATCAGGTGTACTCTTTAAAATAATCACATAAATACTCAATTAAGTTATTAAATTCAGCGAAGGTTTGAGAACTATGGATTGAAGTTTGAGCCTTGTTGCTTTTCTTGATTATAGATACTTTCTCATGTCTTTCCCCCAATTAAGATAATAGGTAGAAAAATTGAAGTTTCCATCTACCCACAGTTTCTTGACCAAAAAACAAATGGCCATTTGAGATGTATGAATTATTTTAATGCTTGAATTTACTGCAAAACTTCTGCCCTCTATTGAACTTGTGTCTTAGTCAAGAAATTTTATTTCATTGTGTGTCCTCTGGATGTTTGATGCTACCAGGGTTTGAGTTGAGGGTTAGACCCCTGTAACCATCATGTGACTAAGCGTGATGAAAAATTGCATGAAAGAGCCTTGTGACAAAAAAGTAACCAAGTTCTGATGTACAACTCTTGGATTTTCTTGAATGCCATTCTATTCTTTCTTAAAATAAAGGGTGAGGGATGACACTCCCAACTTGCAGCCTCATCACTGTGTATACTCTGGGTAACATAAGCTTTGGTTTTGTTTTCTCCAAAGGCGTTTAAACAGAAATCACCTTCAGCTGCTTCCTGAGCTGCTGTTTCTTGGGACTGCGAAGCTCTACAGGCTGTAAGTGGGCAAAATTAGCTATTTTTGTTTTGGGTTTTGCCTTGCGTTTTATTAAAATAATGTTGGATATCTTTCCTTGTGCTTTCCTGGAATCTATTCACTATAGATTCATGGCTTGAAAGTTTGCCTTTTTACTTTCTGAAGGAAATAAAGAGGTTTTCATTGGTTCCAATGGCTTTGCGTGGTATAGAATTTCATATTTTATGTGAGTATGTGTTACTGCAGTTAATTATTCCTTTGGTCTTAGGTTATGTGGTGCTGGTGTGGTTTGCCTGTTGCTTAATGAAAACTGAATTGGGAAGAGTAAAGTCACTGCACTGCTTCCTAATAGGAAGTTGACAGTTTCCTGTCATGTTCAAGTGCTGGCTTTTTTGGTATTGTTTCTGTCCTCAATACTAGTGTTTGTTAGTTTACAAATATTATCATGAGGTATGTAAAGATTTCTGTAATCCCCTTCAGAAGTGTTTCTTTGGAAGCCAGAACTACAAAGTCTGCAATATCAATGGTTGGAAGTCAAGGTTTTTATATCAAATCCGTCATAGACTGTTGGGGAAGCTATTTTTTTTTTAAAGAAGATTATAATGAGTATTTCCTGGACTAATTTTTGCTTTTGAGACATGCTTTTTTACTCAATATATAATACTGAAAACACATTTTTGAAAAGCTTTGAAAATTAGATTTTCAGCTGCATGCATAGTTGTACACAAATGGAAGATAAGCTATGAAGTGTGGGGACAAATAGCAATTATTACTGATATTCATTTATGTTGTGAAGCACTGTTTGGAGTGGCCCCACCTGGCTGTTGGGGAAGTCCCATATGGCAGCGTTTGTAGGGAAAGAGAGAGCATGTTGCTGTTTTGTGAACTTGACTTTGTAGCCAAGACTTTGTGGTCTACAAGTTCAGTATTCTGTTATCAATTCCAGAAGGAAAGGAACATTCCTTAACCACATCCTATGCTGAAGCCAGGGTATCTGCTGCATGAATCTTACTTTATTTCAATATACAAAGAACATTCCTAGCAGACTCCCATCTTCCTTTCCTAACATTGCTCCTCCAAGAAAAGCCAAACTCACTGGCTGCATTTCTCCTCTGTGATTTCTGTGGCTTAATGGGCCCTATTAAAGTATGTTTTTGTTTTTAAATAAATGAAACCTCTTTTAAAATATTCTCTAAGGTCTATTTTTTCCAAGGAAGTAGGATGTAGCCTGCTATAAAAATTGTATGTGTGCATTCATATATATCAGTTGAAACTTATATTTGAATACATGTACTTATTGTTTCTAAGAATGGACACATAGTTGCTTTTTCAATTTTTATGATTTATTCTTATTTTGTGTGTATGAAAGTTTTGTGTGTGTGTAGGTAAGTGCATCCAGGTTGTACTTAGTGCTCATAACTGCCGAGCCATCTCTCTAGACCCCACATAATTGTTTCTAAATAGTATTCCACTTTCTGCTTTAATTATTGGGGGATGAAGGTACTTATCAGACTTGAATTCAAGGCTTGTAGGCAGTGATCTTGCTGAACTGATACCGGTTAGCAGTTCAGCAATACACACTGCCTGGCAGGCTGCTTCTTATGTCCTTCTTGCATGGGATGCCTCATATTTGGCATTGAAATTATCAGTTGTACTAGGGAGAAATGTAGGAAGTAACCCCAACACTGTCTCTGAGAAGCAAGAGTGTTCCCTGCTTTCTCTAGAAGAACTTGGATTGATTCTTTGGGAGTTTCAGATGGCCTAGTGTGTTCTTAACCCCCACCAGCAAATTATATTGTTTGACATTTTGACCTCTTTGACAATCTCACATAGTGGAACAAAGAATTCTGTCTTCCATATTTGTAAGATTTTCTGTAGCTTCTGCATGAAAGGATACATGGAAGCTTTGGGAAATGAGTTAAAGAGGAAACAACACTCACAAGACTGAGGTGTTGTTTTCTAATCAATTAAAAGCATGCTTTCAAAGGGAAGTGATTTATTGTTCCTGACTCTCAAAGAATAACATCCCAGGAACTTGAAAACATTGAGAAACACTTTTCTCAGTGTTTGACATCATTCCAAAATATATCATCATTGCTGAATGGACATACTTTATTTAAACAAAATTTTTAAATAAAATGGGCTGCTAGAAAATATACTTGTGATTTTTATATGCCTGTCTAGTGCAAAGAATTCTCCCCGGAGAATAATGGAAGCAAATACTTTATTGGATAGGATTAACTTCAATAGAGACAAGAATAGTGTAGTATTTCTGTCATACTTTGATGGTGTCATGTTTAATATTGACAAAGTATCTCTCTTCATTTAATGGTTGAGAATGCACTGTCCCATAAATATAGAGGTCTAATTTTCTTCACTCCTTTTGTTTCTCTTTGTTCTTTTTTCTTTCCTTCCTTCTTTCTTCCCTTTTCCTTCTTTTCCTTCCTCTCTTCCCTCCTTCCTCTTCCCTTCCTTCCTTTTATTTTTATTTTTAAAGTTTTTATTGAGTGAGCATTTGTACATTTCATACAATGGTTCCTAATCAATTTTAGAATCCCCCCTCCATGCCTCTACCCCATCAGAACTCATCATGCACTGCACCATCCAGTCAAGCTTTTGAACCCAGATGTTATTCTGTGCAAATTCATCCACTGGAGTCTAGTCAGAAGGTTCTTAATCTGTGACCTGAGCTAACCTAGGGCACACAGTATATCTCATGCTGACCATATATTGTGACCATTCTCCTGAGGAGTAGGACCGCAGCCCTGGAAATGTAACTTTTACAAGCATACTCAAATATAGAATCTATTTTTGACTTGAGGATTGGTTAGCTCACAAGAATTGATAGAAGTGAATAGTGGTATTTCTCTTGAGAGAAAAAGTGACAAGCTACATGTGACTCCCTTATAATGATGCTGATTTCTAATTAAATTAAACTACCATTATTAAGAGTCTTCAGATGGCCAAGGATGCAGGCTGGTTTATTTTTTCCATGTGGTACAGGTGTCTAGCAGTGCACTGGAAATAAATATTGTAGCAAGTGGAAACATGTGTTCATATGCACAGGCAGAAGTA
The DNA here is from genome assembly GCA_009823505.1 of Rhizomys pruinosus. Classification (NCBI taxonomy): domain Eukaryota; kingdom Metazoa; phylum Chordata; class Mammalia; order Rodentia; family Spalacidae; genus Rhizomys; species Rhizomys pruinosus. Next base: position 5,111,862 of record VZQC01003012.1, on the reverse strand, counting down.
TCCTTTGAAATGGTCATTCAGAAGTAATGTTCGTTCATTGTACAAGAAAGATAAGTGACAAACACAGGGATGTAGGTATTTGGACAAATAACAGGAAAGTATCAGCACAAAGAAAATACTTGATTAATTGCTGCCTTTATATAGTAAAGAGCTGCTGTTTCCTAGCTGTTTGCTGTAGTGTAGGCAGGAAGGACTTGTAGAACTTATTTTTCCTTCATAAATGATCCTAATTAATACATCCACCTCTCTTTTCCCCTACCTTTTAATTTTACTTTTTGAAAATGTGTTTTCCCTGTACATTGCCAATATAAACGTTTACGTTTAATGCAGTTTATGCACTGATGTTTGGGTTTTAGCATTGTTTGCTGAGATGAAAGCTGTCTTATGAATTGGATATTTTACAGATTTTCTTTGAGCTTTTGTAATGAATAATCACCATTTGACTCTTGGCTGAAAATGAGGTGCCAGGGGAGGCACACATGCTTTCTGCCGACTCTGAATGCAATATAAAAGAACAGGAGGGTATGCTGTGTATGAATCAAGATTTGACATGCTTGATTGCTGCTAGAGGCCAAATATGCTTTTCCTTTGCAGTCCGCTCCAATTTCTCTTTGGACAGGCTGTGAGAGCACTGCATGTTCAGGTCAAGATACTTGCTCAGAAATAGTAGTACAGTTGCAGCTGTGTTTGTTGGAGAAGGAGACTAGTTTAAATAGCATTACCATTTATCCAGTCCATTAACAGAACTCTGTAAAATAATACCAACTCTGCGTAAACTACAGGACAGTGTAATAAAATTACAAGCACTTGTTGACAGATGGAAAGTGTAAGAAAAGGGAAAGTAAAGGGTTTAAAGAGAGCACAGAGTTCTCCTAACTTCTGCAGGGGAGATCCCGCCCTACCTTGGCTCCTCCTTTGATTCTGAGGTTTTGCATTTTTATGATCCACCCAAGAGTGACAACAATTCTTTTCTGGAGGTAGTTAACTGAGAAAGATGGCAGTGGGCTTTGAAGGCTTGACCTTGATGGGCTAAACCCACTGAGCAGCAAATGCAGAGCCTCCAGATAAACCTATTCTTCAAGGCATTTACAGTGTGTGACTCAGGATTTCCGACTTGAGTTTGCAGCTGCTAATACAGGCTCATTAGAAGAGAATTTCATTGATAGTACCGTGGTTAGGCATCTGCTCACAAATATTTGTTTTGTGGTTTTCAGTTTATTTCTTTGAGTATTATCTTATTTACCCAGAAGTCTAACCTAAGCTTGCCTTTCCAAGATGCTTCACAGAAAGTGTTTCTCACTAATACATAACACATCCAAAGGAAACAAACAATAAACAAAAAAATAACTGTATCCGTGAGGCATAATTTAGTACATTATTTTGAATGAAATTTTTATTTATGGTTCAGAAGAGGAACTTTAGCCTCAGTGAGCTTTAGGGTCACTAAATTACCTGAGATATAAATACTATTATTAAAGCCAAAGAACTTATTTATGGCCTAGTAAATTCTTAATGATTGATCAGGTTGCAACTCATTTGCTGTCATTAAAAAAAAAACAACTCAGATTGTCAGATGTTTTCTGGTAACTATATTAAGTAGAACTTTTAGAAAAGAAAACTTCCAGTTTTTTGTTTTATTAAGTTAAAATTAATTTCTCTAGTACAACAAAACCCTTAAGCTGTTTTTATTTCCCTTTTTCTCAACCCTATAGCAAAAGCCTCAGTTTCTGTTTGTTTGTTTTTACAGTAATTTCAAGAATAGCACACACTCTTGTGATAATGTTGTTAAAATTCAGAAAACAAATCACTTTTATACTTGTGAATTATAATTTGAGTTTTATTTGTATAATTATACTTATCAATATTCTGCATGCATATATTTTGAAAACATTTTCTTTTAATATCCCCTTGGGGTCTTGTGTGAGATTTGACCTTTGTAAGGTCTCAGTAACTATTTGATGTCTTGAATGAAGTCTCTGTCGAGTTCAGAGTTTGCATCTTGAATGAGCAACGATTAACCTTGAAATGGTATTATGAATTTTGGAGAGCCAAATTAAATTTAAAGGATATCCTGGATAACTAAATACTTGGTTCTCTTAGTTTTCTAAACATTGAATAGTATCAGTAGATGCAGCAGAATCATAAGGATCCATTTTGTACTTAAACAGCATATCTTCCTTTGACATAACGCTACACTTACATAGAACCAACCTCCATGGTTTGGGATGTCAGGAGAGTCTCATTAGGGTTCTTGTAATCAAACATAAAAGCAGAATAGGACAGTGGGTGCCTGTAAAAAAAATTCCTCCTGAATTAGTTTCTGCCAGCCCTGATTAAAGTGTGAGCCCCTGGAGCTGTCAGACCCTGTAGTTTCCTTCTTCGTCCTACTTTGCCTGTTTGGCCCCTGCCCTAATAAATCCGACATTGGCTGTCTAGGAATGGCAGGTTACAGTTGCTAAGGTTACCGTTGTCCAGCCAGACCTGCATCTTTACTCTCCGAGCGCTATGCGGTGGGGTGGGTGGTAGCTACCAATGTCTGCAGAGCCTGTCACAGAGTTTCCGGTGCCTCCAGTGAAAGGTCTGATGAAGGTGGTCTGTCTGCCTGATAATTCTGTGTGGGAAAACACGGTGTGCATTGTGTGTACTCACACTTCAGTAAAGGGGACGGGTTGACTCCTTATGTTAGAAAACAGAATCAGCAACACCAAAAATATTTCGAGAAACATTAACTTCCAGTGATTACAACACCAGCCCTTTTGACATATTAACTAATTATATTTATTTATTTTGGTTTGTCTAGGAGAATCTGATTTTCTCAGTTAAAATAGACATATACAAAATTTTTAATTTAAAAGATTGGGGTTGCAGTATATAAAAAGGTTTATTTAAGTAATAATTTATTCTTGTTCGTTTTTTTTTTTTTTTTTTTGAGACAGGATTTCAGAATGTAACCTCTTTTGGTCTGGAACTTACTGTGTACACAGTACTGATCGGGAACTGTCACAGTTTTCCTGCCTCAGCCTCCTGAGTGTCATAGTCATTAGAGGTCTGTGACACCAAAAGTTTATTTTTTAAATAGGTAGAAAAATAAACCTTCATGTAGGACTGTCTGAACATATTTCAGAGTAGCCATTACCACTTGCCACAGGAAATAAAAGCAGTACAAATTATTCAACAGAGCTATTTTTGATTTTTTAAAAAATCAACATGTCATTCTAGGACTTAGATGTTATAAATCTAACAAAGTTTAAGATTGCTATTAGAAGTTTTTCCAGGCCTGCTCCTGATGGTGTGTCCTTTAAAGAAGTTGTTAGTAGATTTGTTACTAGAGGCAGAAATTCTGTTGCATGCACAAAATAGGCCTTCAGTGAACAATCCACAAGCTGAGTCCTTGGCAGGCAAAGGTTCAGAGCAAGGTAGCTGTCCAAACCCTGCGCTGCTTGTTAAAAGCAAACACTTGTATCGTCACATTAATGCCCCACCCATGAGTGCCCATGGTAGTCCACACTGAGTTTTGGAGAACACAACACTTCAGGGATGGAGTCTGATGTAATGTGCATCTTAGCATGTAATGTCCTATTTTGGGTCTCAGCTTTTGCTAACATGTGAATTAAAACTTAGTTCAATGAGACCTGTAAGGGTTTCTGAAGCATGGATTTAAGTATGTGTTTTTCAGTTCTAAAAGATATTATTTACACATTATTGGCTAATTTTTAAACCTTGATTGTAAATCTTTAAATTGTCACAGCAATCTCAAGATCATAATCAGGGACTACACGTCACAAAAAATATTAAAAGTATTGATGGAAGTTTAGTTACACTGAGATCATCTTAATGTATGTTCATGTTTACTTTATTTTTATTTTATTTTATTTTATTTTATTTTTTGGTCTTTTTGAGACAGGGTCTCCCTGTAGCCCCAGCTGTCCTGGAACTTGCTCCATAGACCAGGCTGGCCTTGAACTCACAAAGATCTGCCTGCCTCTGCCTCCCAAGTGCTAGGATTATTTTAAGCCATTGACAGCACCTCGATTTGAAAGTGAGTTAAAGTAAAGGTTACAATGTGAACTTGAATATTTGGTGTTCAGTTATCTTTGGAAACCACCTCTGGAGGCAAATTTTCTTGTAAAATGGGAAGGCTCATACTGTTCACTCTCTGGGGATATTACAGATCGGCATTCTGATTCTGTGTTCAAAAGAACATTTTAAGTCTGGTATAAACTGTATTTCTATTATTATATCATCTTGTTGCAAATATGATGAAAACAAGTCTTTGAGGTGTTCCTGTGACTTGTGCTGAGTCAGCCAGGTCCAGCTTCTTCTGTTGCTATAACCTACACTGCATCCCCGGTGAAATAACTGGGGAATATGTAGAGCCACTCACTACCTCCAGCAATACACACTGGCAGAAAGTGTGCATTTTTATAATTCTGTTCTTAGCTGGCCAGAGAAGGTATAGCCTAGCCAGGATATTCTTAATGGGGTCTCTTCCCCTCCTCTCAGTTGATGGCTAACACAGTGTTAAAATTCAAGTATAAGATGAATTAGGAATGGGAACAAAGTAGCTGTGACTAAAGGAATATGTTAGTGCACATTTAAATTTCTGTTTTAATAAGTACTCCTGAGTGACAAAATGAAAGGAAACAAATGCTAAATAAACTATTCTGAAAGCAGTTCAGAAGTTGCTTGTCAGTTGTTGAAACTTTAATTTTTACTACTATTAAATTTCCGTTTCTAAAACAATAAACTCTTTAGCCCCCAGTCTTATTACATACAGATATGATGTGAACGTGAGAATTGTCATGCCTATGTAAGCTGTATATGTAGTTTGAAATATGCTTTTAAGCTACATTTTATATAAAAACAGTAAAAAGTGCAAACCTTTTAGCACTCTAAATTTAATGCTGTTTCCTAATGAAATGGCTTTGAGGCAAACCTTGGTTTTGTTTTATTCTTCTTTTGTCCTTGCTTCAGTGGTTCTCCTCAGAACTTGCAAAGCCAGTCAGGTGCATGCAGTGTGTGGCACCTGTTCATCTCCTGCTCTTCATGAGTGAGCTGGTGGGCATCCCTGGCATTACATGGAGGGTCACTTAAAATATTTTGACAAGTTGTGATGCAAGAAGTCTTTGACGGAGTTCTTTTTAAACTCAATCCTAAGAAAGGAAGCAACAAAATAAAAAGTAAAAATAAATAAGAAAAAAACAACTTGCCTGGATTATCACTCTCCCCAGGATGCCACATTGTGGTGTAAAATATTCTTAGGAGAACATCTGTGCCTCTTGAAATGACCCCAAATGAATGTTTATGGCTGAATATAGCGCCTTGTTTTAAGTGTTTTTAAAAATCTGGAAAGAGACATACGTAAGCCTGGAAAGAGAATGGGAACCGATAGCTGTGCCCCACATGGTAGGATCTTATATTAGTGAAAGATTAAAGCTTGAAGTATGTGAATAGCTGAGAACAACCCAGAGAAAGGTTGATTGCTTCCCCTCCAAGAGTTCCAATTGATTGAAAAAAAACCCTAATTTAAAGTTCTGTTTGTTCTATGTCTTAAACCATCAGAATTCTCCTTTATGACCCAGGGAATGCTCTGGAGGAAAAGAACCCAAGGATAAAAGTCATTGCTAGCCAACAATTGTTCCTAATCCTCACAAAATGCTGGAGAAATTAAATTGATTCTTTATTGCTCGGGGTGTTACCTAGGTCACTGGGTGATGGGAAAACTGGACTGGAAGTTGAGTAGGCACAAGCTTTGTTTTGTGTCTAGATGCTTAACCTTAGACACTACAAGGCATCTTAGAGTGTTGTGGGAACTAGGTTCAGAGTATTAACACCCAGACTCTTATTACCCGGGATTTATAATAGGCTGTGCTGTCAGGAGATGAAAACGTTGTGTTTACATTTCAGTGTTAAATGATCATTTAATTAACACCTAAGGGAAAAAAAAAACTTGTGAAATTCTTAGCAGCCTTTATTGTTGGTTTCCTGGGAGGATTTAATATCCGAGTTTCATTGAAATTTCTTTTCTAAGTAGAGACACAATAGACATTATAAACTTTTTAAGGAAGACAGTTTAACCTTGACCTCTTTTTTTCTAAAATATTAATTGAAATTCCATTTTAAATCTGCGATGCATATTTTAAAAGTTTCTAAAATAATATTTTTTTAAAAAACACATCTTAAACATTTCATATAAACATTTATAAATATATAGCCATTATAAATATTATTTAAATTACATTTAAAATTTTTATTGTAAAACAATTATAATTAATCAGTTTAATACATTTAGAATACTAATTTTAACCATTGTACTTCTTTTAAGCTACTGTAGTTACATTATTTTATAAGTCTAACTCAAAATACATTCTCAGAGGCTAGAAGAGTCTATGGAAAAATACATATATATTTCTTATGTTATTGTCACATCAATGAAAGCTACATATTATATAGAAAATAGAATTGAAAAATTACATTAGCCAGAAAGTTCTAAAGTACATCATTAAAGCACTGAGTGCTATCAGATTTCTTAATCCACCCGTGTTCTTTTATGAAACCAGTAACTGAAAAGAATTGATCTTGTGGAACAGGATGACATCTACAGAACATTCAGTGTACTGAGAGGGGTCACTGCATGCTTCCCAGCACCTTAAATGAGTGGATCAGCTGCTGCTCCTCTGGTAACATCTGTATAAGAAACTTCATATTTGAAGATGTAAAACTTTAAACACGTTCACTAACTTTTATTTTGGTAAAGTAAAATATTTCTTAAATTTTATAGGAATTGTCATGTCAATACAACGTATAATTTTTCTGCTTTATAGTTAAAATTTTTATTAGTATTTTCTGGGTTGTCTTGTTTGTACATGTGTGTCATTGTTTGTACATGCTTTTACATCTTCTCACAGGCATGGCCTGCCTGGGAGGTCAGAGGAAGATGTTCTGGCGTCTTCTCTCCTTCCATCTTGATGAGGCCGGGTCCATCTTATTTCCCTGCTCTGAGACCCGTTCTGTCGCTGGACTATCTATGAGCTTCTCGTGTCTCTGCTTCCTGGGAGAGCTGGGATTACACATGCGAGGTTCGCCATCAGGCTTTTTTTCTGGGTTCTGACCACTGACTTGGGTGGTCAGACTTCTGTGGCATGCACTTCTCCTGGACTCTTCTTGACCACTGACTCGGGTGGTCAGGCTTCTGTGGCACGCACTTCTCCGGGACTCTTCTTGCTGCCCTAATACATGGGTTTCTAAGGACGATGTTTCTATTCTTGCAGAAACAAAAAAGCTTTTCCCTTTCTATGCAATTTTTTAATTAATTTTTTTTTTTTTTTTGCTTTTGGGGAACAAGGTCTCTTGTAACCCAGGCTGGCGTGGAATTCTGCGTGGGGCAGAGAACATGGCCTTGAACTCCTGATGTTTATCCCTCCTTCCACTTCCAAAGTACTGAGATTACCTATATACCTGGCTTATGTGGTGCCAGGAAGGAACCCAGGGTACCAAGCATGCTAGGCAAGTATTCCACCCACTCAGCTCCTTCCCCCGTGCCTTTCCAATTTAATAACATACTGCAAAATAAAATCTCTTTTCTGTGTTTTCATGGTAGAAGAATATGAGGAACAAATGCTATTAAAATATCTTTTTTTCCTTTTTTAGATGACATATTATACATAAGAGATCCCAAAAGCTTAACAAGATGAGTAATGATTAACACCTTCAATAAAGTGGGAGGACAAAAAAATCAAATTACAAACATCTCTTTTCTATTTTTTTTTCTTTTTTTTTTCTTTTTTTTTTTTTTTTTTTTTTCTTTTTTGTCTTTTTTTTTTTTTTTTTTTTTTTTTTTTTTTTTTTTTTCCTTGCCCCCTCCCTACCAGAGCTCATGCATTCTGCCATACCTGTCTTTCATCTTTTTCTCAGTCTTTTTAAAATTTTTTTGATGCTTTTTTCCACCGTTTTGGGCATAAGTTTACTGTTTCTTTGACCTAGTCTTTTTGTTGTTGTTGTTCCTTCCAATTTGTGTTGCTCCAAACTATGTATATATTCATGCCTAAAGTATTTTAATATCTTAATATCTACTTTGAGCAAAATATATTCTCATTGAAAACCCTCTGCTGGGTTGTAGCAGTCATGTGGTATGAGGTTCCCGTGCATGTCTTCTGTCAAATTTCAGCATTTTTGCAAAACCTTTCTCAGTTCTTTAACCCACACTGATCTTTTCATTTCCAGTGACATTTCTCTTCTCAGCTTTTCTTTCTAGCAACTCAACTAGAAACTGTTTTACGTTTTCTTTCTTTTGCACATAGACTTACCCACCTTTCGATTGAGGCAGTCACAGAAGCAAAGTGCTGAGATCAAAAACATGAAAGTGGAAAAGTGACAAAACATGATTATCAATGTGGAAACAACCCATATTATATAATAAATGCTGTAGTTCGTTGTATCATCTGTAAATCCAAGCTGGCCAAATGTTAGTTCTGGTTGTGTATTGGGGACAGATTGAGAAGCAGGTATACTGCCAGGCATGGTTAAGTATGCCTTTAATCCCAGCACCTGGGAGGTGGAGGCTGTGAGATGGAGACCAGCCAGCAGTGGTCTGCATAGTGAGTTCCAAACCAGTGAGACCCTGTCTCAAAAAGAAAGAAAAATAGAGCTAAGGATACTGAGAGCTAGAGAAAGTTTTTTGAGTGATTGAATTAGGTGACAAATATATTTACAGAATTATAGGACATTTAACTTAGTACAGGTAAAGTGTGCTTCTTTTATACTAAGAAAGCCAGTGTTGTTTTTATACCTAGAAAGTCATAGTTAAAATTATGTGTATTAGTTATTTTGAAGCTCCTTTTAGCAACTACATAGAGTTTGTCTCTTAAAAAACAGAAATAACTGTTACACAAACAGTTACAGTATAAGAAATATACTTGATATATTTTCAGTATTTTGAAATCAGAAGATAGCATATCTAGCCATGCATTATGTTGGCCACAGCTGAAATTAGTTAACATTAATTAACTTCAATACTTTATCATTCTAGTCTACCATCTTTGAAGACTTACTACAGTTAAGATTCCTCTATCTGTTATGATTGCTATTATGGCCTGCAAACTGCACCTCAGTGTAATCAGATGCACTGTTGCTGCTTGAGTTTTGACTGTCTTTTATCCTCCTCAGTTGAACCTTACCTCCCCCAAGCCTTTCCCAACTACTGAGCTACTAATACTTTTATATGCAGGCTGTTGACTCGCTGTACTGTTGTTTGGATGTCTTAATGTATAACTTTGAGAATGTTACTCAGTTACCTGCCCCAAGCTCAGGATACGATTTGAATGGACCTTGTTATGTTATGCTCACTAAAGATAGAGATCACAGCATTTGCACATACTGCACTTGGAAAATGGAGATTACTATGTGCTTCTTACTATTATATTTGTCTTCTGTCTCTGAGTGCTGTCACAAATTATCTACTTATAATGCATGCGTTAACTTTTTGAGGACTCTTAACTTTCTTTTTGTTTGATATACAACATCTAGTCTAATGCAGGTAGATTGATAAATACTTTCCAACAAATATTGGATTGAAAGAAAAACCATTGAATGTGGAAAGAAGTTGTTGAAAAGAATGTTGCAACAGAAGCAAAGCTGCCCTGCTAGTCCCTGAGTCACTAGGTGCAGATGCTCAGGGATATCACCTGATCTTTCTGAGGATCTGTCTCTTTGTTTATAAGGTAGAAGAGACTCAACAACAACAACAAAATAGTAAAGCTACTTAAAACATTGAAATTATTTTTGTAGGTTTTTGAAGGAAGTATTTTTCTTGGTTCTTGAAAGTTAGCTGTGTGGAAAACAACATCATGTTGCAGTAGGGGAGGATTGGACAGTCCTGAATAAGCCCTGGATCTCTAGTAGATGTTGGAAAATAATTGAGGGAGGGGAGGATATGGGAAAAGACTTATTATACTTCTTTTTCAAAAAATTATAAGAGTCTTCATAGGACTTGTAATAATTGAAATGATGGAATTATTCATGGTGATAAGTCAGGAATTAGATAATTAGGTCATTGGTGAGTGACTTTGAGACACCTCTCTATCTCCTATTATGTTTTTAAAAGGCAGAATTATTTTTGGCTAAATAAATATAGCCTGTTTACATTCTGCATGATTTTGCTTATGAATGGAATGTTCTGAAGGGTTTGATGAGTAAAATGAGATAATTACAGGAGACGTTATGCTTCTGTCCTCTTAAGTCTTTATCTGGGTACTTGATAATCCTTCAGTCTGAAGTGAGTTGTGCACAACTGAAGCAGTTTCAGTAGTCACCTCCCTCTTCAACCTCCCTAATGGTAGCCTGAAGAAATCTATTAAAGCCTGAACAAGGCAACTCAAAGGACAAGAATAGAGACCTTGATGGAGGTTTGTAGGTTCGTATCTGAGCTGTGGTCTTTTCACTACCAGACTTGAGAGCAGGCCATGATTCTCTGTCATTCCTCCTAGGAAATGCATTGTGCATCTGGACAATAATTTTCCTGACCTTTTGAGGAGAACAGAATATATGGAACCCAAATCCCGAAGGCAGTTGGAATCAGAGTCTGTGTTGGGAAGGAGCTCTGCTCCCTCTCTCAGCTGGTGTGGTTTTCTTTCCCTCCTTTAGGGGAATGAATTCCTCACCAGGTGAATAGTCTCAGGCAAAGTTGTTAATCAGGTACTCCAAGTGACCACCCTGGATTCTTCTTTCATTACCAGAGGACTTGGAGGAATGAACAAGCTACACTGTTACATTTTATCAAAGGAAATACATTTTTTCCTCATCTCACCCAACATGTAATCACCTGGAATTTAGTTGAAACAGGAAATAACTACAGCAAAGTATGTGTTTGAAATACTGAATGAAGCAGAATGCACAAGAATAACAGGGGTAGCGGCAGGAATTACACTAAAAGTCACAAAGTATATACGTCATGCTAAGAATTTAAACTAAGAAGATGAGGACTTTTTTTTTTCCTTTTTGTCAGTGACATGCTGGCTTTGACACTGTTATCACAATTACTTTTCCTATTCTGAGTTAACAAGTAATGTTCTGTGGCTTTCTGAGTCAAAATCAGATGTTCTGGCACTAAATAATGCAACTGTATTTTATTCAAATGGACACTCTTCCATCTTCTCCCATTCAGATTTCTTGACATGATAAAAAAAATATTTACAGCATTAATAATGCTGAGATCTGGCTTTATCTTCTCAATAAACTTACCTGAGTTGAAGAACAGTGTTCAAATATGGGTAAATATGCCTTGAGAGAGAATCCACTGTTTTCCAGTAAATAGTATATACAACACCAGACCTTGGTGTCTCCTGTAAGACACATACCTTAGATGTATTTTAATAAGATTAATATTTAATAACTTGTTTTCTGATTTTGTAAGTATAGATCCTCTCCCCAGTCCACCCTCATGTTGTGTTATAATACCTTAAGTTCTTTTTTTGGAACACTAACTTTATATTTTATGATATTTCAAAGAAGCCATCACTAAAGTGAGCTCTTGAGAGATCCAAGAAACATGTATTCTGAGGACAAATGCATTGGGAACTAATAAAAGTCACAGCTCTGATGCTGACTTACAGTGTACAGTGTATAAGAATACAGAAATCTGTTTCCCTTTTACGAAATTTGTTTCACAGAGTTATTTGACTGGATGGCCCTCCACCACTGGTCCTGTTTATTCCAGATAATTAAGAGAGCAAGAACAACTCTTTGCCCATTACAAAGAATAATTACCTTTCACTAATTCTGATTGAAAAAAATAATGGAAACTATTTTGGAGATAGATTTGAGACATATAATTAATTTTCTGGTACCAACAGGGCCAGGTACATAACTTTGTACATTGTCTTGTCTTGATAAATATGTCTGTCATGATCCACTTTTGAAGGTGAGCTTTACATTCTGTCATAAGAGAAACTTAGATTTTTATGTAGCAATTTCCTAACATGGGACGCACATAAAGGTAATATTGTCATCTGCCATTATAACTTTAATACTCATGAGCTGAACTGCTTTTCCTTGCCCTCATAAATGGAACCAAGTTCCCTGTTTTGTTTTGTTTTTCTTTCCTTCCAGCATCATCTACTCTCTTGAACATTTTCCTTATGTGTCTTGTCACTTGCCTCATTCAGCTGAAATGGAAGCATCTCAAAGCCAGAGAGGAACAGTATGTGTATAAGTAATATTGGTTAAACTGGGCACAGTGCAGATGCCTTTAATCCCAGCACTCTGGAGGCAGAGAGAGATGGATCTTTGTAAGATCCAGGCCAGCCTTTTCTACATAGTAAGTTCCAGACCAGCTAGGGATTCAGGGAGACCCTGTCTCACACAAATAACAACAGCAAAAGAAATATGGTTATGTGGGTCAGTGTGATCACAGGTAGCCAGAATTGAATCCTGGCCCCTGTGTTTAGTAGTCATGTGATTTAGAATATGTTAGCTTACTCTTTTGTCTCAATGCCCTTTTTTATGAGGTGGGAATGATTAAAATAACACTGCCACTGAATAATTGGGAGGATTCTCTGTGTCTCTGCTGCAGGGTTCAACTAATGTTAATGACTATTCATAGATCAAATGATTCCTGGTTTAGGTACAATACCAAACTTACTATCATCTTAGAATCATTTGTTTTGTTTCTTCTTTGCTTTTGGCTAAATCCTCTACCCCATTACCCTCTTCTCCCTTAGATTCTAGACTAGAAATCTTTCCTACACAGAGACAAGCTGCTAGCTGCTTGTTCTTCTTTTCTTCCTAGGTTCTGTCTTTAGGCTTTGTTTTTTATTTTCTTGGAGTTTGAAGGTTTCCACACCTGCTTCTTGGATATTGAAACTGCACCTGGTTTTGTTACCCATCAGGCACTGTGCTTTCCCCCTGGCAGGGGTTGTGCTGCCACTCAGAGAGTAGCTGCTGCCACTCTCCTTGGAGCCCCTTCCTTTGTGTCGCCATGTAATACCAAACAGTAGACATCATATGTTTCTACTTAATGTCCTTAATCCACAAATGTCTAGCCTGGGGAATTAAAACTATGCTGCTTTGACTAAGTCTAGCATATTATAGAAATTGCTTCATTCTTGTATTATGGTTGTTAGTTAACTAGCACAATGCTTTCCATAGGTTGAAGAGTGTTTGAGGAATTGGTTGTATTCTTTTCCCACACCACTATAGAGCAGGTTTAATATGGAGTGGTCACTTAAGTATTCATTGGCTGAAGGAAAAGAAGAGGGACCACAAGAGACCCATTGAATCATTCTTCATGGTGAATGTACAGAAAGCAGTGGAGGATTTATTTTTAAACTATCTCTGCATTTGTTCTTCTATGGTGGTGTTTAAGTATAAAGAGAATAGCAAGCAGCAAACTTGTCCAATGACTATATCCAACAGAGGTGGCATTTTGTACCAGTTTCTTCCTTGGGATATAATGTATTTTATTTTGAAAGCCCAAAGAGACAGCTTTTCTACACTTTGTTTACCATTTGTCATTTTTTAATAATATGCTTATACATTTTAATGTTCCTGTGTATGGTGCTTTGATTTTGTTTAATTTACAAATAAAACTCTGTTGGTACAAAATGACTACAAAGTCTAAATTGCTGGTCTGGTAGGAGGAATGGAGGCAGAAGTTTCATCCCAGAGTTTTGTGTTCTGGTGTTGCTAAGGCACAGCTTACACTATTCAGTGGGCTTCCACAGTTCTTTGCCATTCTTGAGCATGAACTTGTGACATTTTTATTAGGCTTTTGTGTTTGGCCACTGTATTAAATCCAGCAATTTATTCCTCCCCACTTAAATTGCCTTCCCTGTACAAGGGGTGGGGAAGAATTCACAGTGCTTGCACATAAAAGGCCATTATCTTAGCACATCCAGCCACACAGAAATGGTCAATCATGACAGCTATGCTGGGAAACATGTACTGGATGATGGAGGGCAAGAGGGCAGGAGTGAGACCGAGATGAGGCTGCTGCCTGAGGAAGATGTGGAAGTCCGTCAGCTCTGACAAAGGTGGTAGTCCTTCCCAGAGCCAGGCCAGACAGATAGCCATTTTAGGGGCCAGGTGAAGTTTTCACCCAGGGAGTATTCTGTGCTCATCACCTTGATTTAATTGTCGCCTGTCAAAGCCATCCAGGTTACCTATTTGCTTCCCTCAAATCAAAGCACCGCTTCATGCTTCATGAATGTGTGCATTAGTCACTTTTCTGTTGCTGTGATAAAACACCATGACCAAAGGAACTTGTAAAAGGAAGAGTTTATTTGAGTTTACGATTGGCAGTTCCAGGGAATTAGAGTCCATTGTGGTGGTAGGCATGGCGGCTGGAGCTGGAGCAGCAAGCCGAGGTTCACATCTCGCAATGAGCACAGGAAGCAGAGAGAGCGACTGGAGACCGCAAGGCTTGTTAAACTCACTAAGCCTGCCCCCAATAATGTACTTCCTCTAGCACAGCCACACCTAACTGGAGACAAAATGTCTGAATACTTACAGCCTATGGGGGACACTCATTCAAACCACCACAATGTGTATTTCATATAGATGCTCTGAAAAATAGTGTGTCTATTTCCCGGCATCTTGAGAAGGAGATCATATTATGTTTATTACCTTAGGTTTGGGACATTTTTTGGAACTCCTTGTTGACTAAATGACTTCAATACTGTACATAAGAAATGCAAAACTGTCTTTCTTCTGTATGGCTTACTTAGAGGGCTTAATCTGAGCCTACATGTTTGCAGTAATGGCTGTAGTTTCCTCTTGTGCTTCAGATAGTTTCATATAATAGGATTCTCATCAGGTGAAGTTGGTTATATCGCTTTCCTTCCTAGAATTCAAGACACTGGTGGCAGATTCTACCTCTTTTACTTTCATGATTCCTAGAGCAGATGCCTTAGGGCTAAGCAGAGAGAAAGAGTTAGATAGCTTTTGGAGAATAAATTTAAATGTTTTTAAAAGTATTCTTTTTTTATGATCTTTTTGAGACAGGGTCTCCCTTCTAGTCCTAGCTGGTCTGGAGCTCAATATGTAGACCAGGCTGTCCTTGAACTCACAGAGATCCCCCTGCCTTTGCCTCCCAAGTGCTAGGATTAAAAGGGTGTGCCACCACACCCAGCTAAAAGTATTTATTCTTTAAGTTATGTGTTTGTGTGTGCCTGCTTGTTTGTATAAGTGTTATATGCATGCAGCGCCCATGGAAGCCAGAAGACAATGTCAGATCCCCTGGAATTGGAGTTACACACAGTTGTGAGCTTCCTGATATGTGTGCTGGGAACTGAACTCTAGTCCTTCGTGAAAGCAACAAGTGCTATTTACCACTGTGTAACCACTCTAGCTCCTGGTAAATAGATTTAAAAAAAGCTTTACTGCTTTTCTTTCCTTTGTTAAGTGATATATATATATATATATATATATATATATATATATATATTCTTGTTTTTCATTATTATTTTCCTCCACTGCAAATTTCTATCATTGCAACAGAAAAAGTTTCTTCTGGAATAAAATAAAGTTTCAATAATGTATTTTATTTTGAACCAGTTCACACTTGATAATAACAGAAGGATTATTGTGTTCAAATTGGTAGCTCAACACAATTTCCTGGTAGACAGTCCATGCTGTTACTATGGTTGATCATGTTTACTATGAGAACATAATATGGCAATTTATTTTTTAAATCTCTTAAAAAACATTAGCATGGTTTAGGCAGAAGGAGGAAGGTTGTGGGCTGAAAGGAGGACTCAAATGCTGCTTTCAGTATGAAGTCACTCCTCAGGCCCTCTCTCCTTCCCTTTTAAGCATCTGAATCCACCTTCATCTCCTTTCTCTTTCCCAGTAGACCACTGATTGTATTCAATTCCTCATCCATTCAAAGCCCATCTTGGTAGCCTAGATTAAATCACTCAACATATGACATTTCTTTGGCACCCTTCTGTCAACTATTATGTGCACCCTTTAAGTCGGTTCCATCCTTCTGAAGAGACTTAGAGGTCCTCTTGAGGGGTGCTATCTTCTCTTTACTTCTTTTTTTCTTCCTTCATATTCTCTTTTTCTCTTGTTTCTAAGTCAGAAGCATGAAGCTCTGGTTTCATGGGCAGCCGTAGTGTGTCCAGGAGCAAATGTGTTGAACAAATTGACAGGGAAGAGATAGAAGAAAGTTACAATCGATGGCTGGACTTACCTCTGAGCTTCTTGTTCTGTGAAATCATAATGCCCTTTTGTGTTGAGCCAGCTTTTGATATCCCTCAGTTGTTTGCAAGAAAAGACACAACAAATCCAACAAATCCTAGTGGGAGCTAGGGCCAGCTCTGTAGTTCATTTTATCTATGATGTACTCAGGCAGTCCTCATAGAAACTGTTGCAGACAAGATTCGTGCAATTTTCAGATCAAACTGACAGGTTCATGAAGATATAGACTGCTGCATCTTCAGCATTTCAAAATAGTGTGTCACAGGGTGGATTGCAAAATTCCCAGTCAGGGTTTGCTGAAGGAAAGAGAAGAGGAAGGCAGGGAGGAGGAGGACCATATGTGACCTACACAGTTAAGGTGTTCTCTTAGTTCTTCAGATGTGAATGGGATTCTCAGTGGGCCTCTGAGGCTGCCACGCCCTGGGAAAATTGCCCCTCCTTTCCTCACTGTCTTCCCGTCCTCTGGGTGCTGTAGAGTTCTCAGTAGCTCCGAAGTGTCTCCATCCTCACCTGCACAGGCCCAGGCATAAGCAGATGTCTTGGCTTCTTTCTCTGAGCACTCCTTCAGCCAATGTCTTTCTAGACATGGTCCTTTTTCCCATAGCCCTTGTTTAACTTAATATTATAGTCAGACAGGACTTCAATTGATGTTCCAGTTTAAATGGCATTCTCCTTACACACACACACACACACACACACACACACACACACACACACAATCTCTTTCATGGCAGTTTCCTCAACTGTCTCTAAATAGATCTGTTTACGTGATTACATATGAGTGCTCTTTCTTCACTGCAGCTCGAAAACAGAGGCAAGCATTTACTCTCCCCTAATGGTTTGCCAGTGTCTGGCATATGTTAGTTCTCAGTAAGTACGTATTGAATGAACTCCAGCAACATAGTCTTGTCAGTTTACTTCCATTTCTATTTTTACTAAATTATACTTATTGTTTGCATAAGGTTCATTTCATATTATTTTTTCATGTGTCTCTTATAATATCCCACACACCAGAAAATTGTAGACAACAGTGGCAGGTATTTTGTCCCAGGCTCATTCTTACCTTGTTTCTTTCTCTTACTTTATACAATATAGTTTATGCTGTGGCTTGAACATGACATTTCAGAGTTTGTGCATTAGAGGTTATCCCCACCCAGTTGATATGGTAGTAGTTTTTAAAGATGTAGTGTTTGGGAGATAGTTATGCTTACATGAGGATATGTGAGTTTTCCTGGGGGATATAAAATAACGTCTATTTGCCCCAGATAGAGAGGGGCCAACAGACCAAAGGCAGGATCTGTCATGAGCGTATTAGGATTACTTGCACTGACTCCAAGGCAGCTTCAACAGCAAATCATCCCCTTACCAGAGGTAATTATTTATCAGTGTTCTAGTTTGTCTTCCATTGCTGTGACAAAACGCTCCGACTGACACCAACTTGGGGAGGAAAGGGTTTATTCAGCTTACATCTCCTGGGTCACAGTTCATCACTTAGGGAGCCCAGGGCAGGAACTCAGGGCAGGAACCTGGAGGCAGGAGCTGAAGCACAGGCCATGGAGGAATGCTGTTCACTGGCTTGCTCTCCTGGCCCATGCCCAGCCTGCCCTCTTATACATGGTATGCTACAGAAATGAGAAAACTTTGTTTTGCAAAAGACACTGTTTTTCTGATCTGACCAACTCAGAACAACTCAAAAACCACAGACAGATGTGGTCAACTCACGTTGCCTGCAACATTTGTAGAGGAGAGGTTGTTAGTAATGTCATTGTCGTTTTCAGTGTCATCATTGTCACATCTCACACATGCTTTGTTCTGGGTCAGGGGCACAAATGAGTCAAAATCAGGGAACACAGTATTAAAGGTAGTAAAATGGAGGTGAATATGGAGTAGGGGGAGCCTGAATATGCTACAAGTACATTGGGTGAAATTCTAAAATAAAAACATCTTATTGAGATTAAAGCTATACGTTCAGCTTATCTCAAAGGAGTGATGACTTCGCTTCATTGCAGGACCGTTTTCATAGAAAGACTGCATAGTTTTAAATGTTGTCAAACCATATGCTTAACTTGGTTTGCAAAATTATATAAAATTTCAATATGCCAAGGCTCCTTACAGAGCCTTTCCCACTTTAAAGTCACGTCATCTGAACAGCTGAGTAGGCACTGAAGCCTGCTTTGTACTGCCAGCTGCTGGAGCCATGAATCTAAATAACATTTTAGCCTTCTTGTTACCTAGTCTCAGATATTTTTGATACCACTAGAACATGGCCCAAGCCATGTTAGAATTCACTTTCCCTAAGCTTCTCTTCATTCAAGAGTAGACTGTGCTCCTGCGGCTTCCCTGTGTTGCACGGTCCTTACTCAGCCTGTCTTTGGGTCAGTTTCTCTACTGAGATCAAAAGTAGATACAGAATCTATCCTGAGAAGTCTGTCCATTGCCGAACACAGAGAATGGCATCATGGGAGTGTGTCAACATTTAACATCTTACACTTGTGTGGTGTTCCCCAGCGTCTAACTTCTTCCTGGAAAAGCATTTGGAAAATATTTGTACTTTAACTCTGTCTTTGGTATCCTTTGTGGAGCATTCAGGAAAGCTTGTACATTTTAGTGATCTTAGGACTGGGGAGAAAAGTAAGCACTGCGTATAAATGGCTGTCCAAGGAGAGCAACGGGGACTTAAATACAGTCTGCGTCCTGTTCTTCCTGTCAATCCACCCCTCACAAGACTGCCTCTCCCCCCATCAAAATTCTATATATAATAAATGGAGACAAAAGTTAACATTTTCTACTCACATTTCTATTCAAATTTTCTCTCAACTTTTAAAATTCTGGTTTTCTCTATTTTGTTAATATACATAGCATATTCGCACTGTAAAGCTGTTGTGCATATGTAAATAAGTGGCTGAGGCCTTATGTTAAAATACTTGGTTACTATGACACATGCTAAAATATTATACAGAATCTTGACTTAATTCATAATTCTAAGGCTATAATAGTTTCCACCAGTGATCTGAAACCTTCTTTTGATGCCTTGCTTAGAAAGCTGGGCTTGGGCTAAAGACGCGTGGGAGGCTGCAGTCAGCACTGTCTGCAAATGTATGCACGTGAGAACCATGTGGATATCATTTGTTCCACTGTTGAAGGAAGGAATGGACAGTTTATGGCTGAGTTTAGTTTTCAAATTTAGTTCAAATCCATCACTAGGCAGTCCTTTTCTGGGAAAGCAGTTTCAAGAATCATTAGCCATTTATCCTCTCAGAGGAGCAGTTTATGATGGATCATCATCTCCCATGTATTAGCATACTTTAAAACTTGAAGCACAAACCACTATTGCAAGTCTTCTATTGGGATATGACGTGTGTGTGTCAGGGTTCTAATCACCATACACACACAGATATTTGGAACCAGAAATCCATAACTGGAAATTCAGTACAACTTGTGCTCTAAATGTGTGACTTTAGGAAAAATAATTGCGCTTCAGTGATTTTTTTTCTCTGAAAATGACAATAGAACTAATTAATGCATGTATTAATTATACATAGTAAATGAGACATGTAAAGCCCAGCTTGCATAATATCAAGTAATAGTGTTTTTGAGTTTCAAAGTAAAACATCTCTTTTCTTGTTTATGAGCAATAATAAAATCATAGCTCTTTGACTCTGACATGATTATTAAAGGGAAAGATTACCCTATCTCTATACTAAGCTGTTTAAATGTGACTATGTATTTGGTTAAATGATTGGCTAATGGAATTACTTGATTTGGGGGTTGACAGGTCCTTACCTTGTTTCTTTATTAATTCTCTACATCAAGTACCCATATTGTGTGAATGGCTAATAAACCTGATAGAGCTTCTATCAGCAGCCTGAGTAACTTTGACTTGTGCTAGAAAGTTCTGAAGACTAAAGATCACTTTTACCAGAACACTTGGGAAAATAACATACGCAATTCACTTTAAGTAGATGTCTGTAGTTTCCAAGAGCATGAGAGGGGAAACATATTCCTATGGAAGGAGAGTGTCCTAGTTTGTCTTCCATTGCTGTGACAAAACACTCTGACCGACACCAACTTGGGGAGGAAAGGGTTTATTCAGCTTACATCTCCTGAGTCACAGTTGATCACTCAGGGAGCCCAAGGTAAGAACTCAGGGCAGGAACCTGGAGGCAGGAGAGGAAGGAATGCTGTCCACTGGCTTGCTCCTGGCTTGCTCTCTGGCTCATGCCCAGCCTGCCTTCTTATACTGTCACTGCTCAACAATCAAGACAATACACCACAGATGTGGCACAGGCCAATCCAATGGAGCAAATTCCCCAATTGAGGCTCCCTCAACCCAGGTGTGTCAAGTTGACACTAAAGCTATCCAGCACAATTGACCCCTTGTCAACTTGACACACAAAACACATCACTATTAAACCACCACCTTTCCAGTTCTTATCCCCAAAATATGATGTTAACATGAATCACAACCTAAGACAGTACAACCTCAAAAGCCTCACAGTCCTTAAAATGTCCAAACACTTAAAAGTCCAGTCTATTAAAAGTCTCCTAACTGTGGGCTGCTGCAAAATCCAAAACAAGTACTGTCTTATTTCAAAGGGAAGAATCAGGCACTCTCAAACAAAACCTAAGTCCAGCAAGTAGCTCAAGGCTGGACACCTGGGATCCATTCACGATCTTCTGGGCTCCAAAGGGTCTCGGCAGCTCCCTCTCTCCGACTCTGCCGTCCGTGGCACACTCATCTCGCAGGCCCAGGCCAATTCCATTCTACACCTACCGCTGCTCTTGGTGGTCGTCCCAGGGTACCGGCATCTCCAAAAAGCTGGGGTCGCTACTGAAACTGAGGCAGCACCTTCACCAATGGTCTCTTCTGACCTCTCCTGGTGCAAAGCCTCAGCTTCTCTCTATGACCCCTGCAATCCTGGGGTCTTCACAGCAACCGAGGTGCACTTCCACCAATGGTCTTTCCTGACCTCTCACAGTGCCAAGCCTCGGCTGCTCTCTGTGACCCCCTCAAATTTCAACACCGGAACCATATAGGAGACTCTTACACGTTACCAAGTCCTGCTTCTGGCTCGAGATGGAGGCTCAGGCCCTTTCTGGGTCACAGCTTCTGTGTGCTGACCTTGAAGATATTCTCCCCAGAAGATTTCACCTCAGTGATGCTGGTCTCTTGTTACTTACAGCTGATTTTTCAGCCCCAGCTAACCAGCATCAATTGCCCCAGTACCACAAAAGTTTCACTTCAGGTTCTGGTCTCTTGTTACTTACAGCTGATTCTCCAGCCCCAGCTGACCAGAACCCACAGATTACACAGTCCTGATGATTTCTGCTTCCCTTTGAAACTTCACAAGCCAGGCCTCCATCTTCTACAACTCCTTCAGCAAAACTGCTCCAAGCTCCACAGCAATGATCTTTAAGCATTCAATGATCTTCCCAGCCCAAAGTTCCAAACGTCTCCACAATCCTTCCCCAAAACACCAAGGTCAGGTCTGTCACAGCAATACCCCACTCTTCTGGTACCAATTTCTGTCACTGCTCAACAATCAAGACAATACACCACAGATGTGGCACAGGCCAATCCAATGGAGCAAATTCCCCAATTGAGGCTCCCTCAACCCAGGTGTGTCAAGTTGACACTAAAGCTATCCAGCACAGAGAGGCTCCCTGCATGTTGGTGTATCTGGAAGGTGTAAGCTCTGTCTGCGAAAGACTTTATGTGTTAATCTGAAGAGAATGCTGAGAAATATAAACTGGTCCATTTAAAGGGCTTTGAATATCAGGCTGTTGACTTCAGACTGTTCCAAGGGCTGCTTATATCTCAATGGAAAATGCTCATGGACCAGGAAGATTATGAGAGAGTTGAAGAAACTCCAAGCCTAGAAATCAGTTAGAAAATCAATGCCACAGTCTAAAGTCCAGTCCAGGACAGGACAGGAGGGATTTTTGGAGAGATAGTTTGTAGTGAAATTATGTAGTGTTTTATAATACAATGATTCTGGACAGAGGAAATTTTAAACTTTAACAAAGCCAATATAAATAACAAAGATAGCACTTCCCTCAATATTTTGTTTCATTGAGACACTAAGGATGAATCATTGAGTAAATTCTAAACCAGTAATAATATGAAATAAAATCCTTCTCCCCATTTCAGGCCTGGATTTCTTTCTTATCTTTATTCCTGATGCATGTGGTTCTCTTCTGCTATTTGAACAATAGAGGGCACAAATGAATTAATTCCGACTGGATTTTCTACATTAGAATCAAAGGGTTGTATATTTCCAAGCAGCAACAGTCCTTGGAAACTTAGGTAAAGCACAAGTGCCAGAGACACAATGTGGTTTGGCCATGGTGACCAGCCAACGGAGGGAGCCATCGATGCCCGTGTGGTTCAGATTCTGCGCTATGTGTGAAGGTTCTTCTGAGACAACTGGCTGTCTGTCCACTATCCGCCCCAAGGACACACAAGCTTTTTCTTGTGAATTTGCTGTCATTGAAGACATTTACCTGGAGATAATGTGTATGTCCTTGAAAAGTACCTGCCTATCAAGAGTGTTGCCCTGAGTCTGTATGTAACCAGCACACTCCTCTGCCAAGTCCCTGCCCCCCCCCCGTCTCTCAGTCTCTCAGTTTGCTCACTGAGGTTTATATGCAGAAGTCACTGCAGTAAAGGCCAAGGTGACTTTTGCTCATAAAAGTTCCTGAACTTACATCTTTTGTTTTTAATTTGGGATAATGGGTTTGACTCTGAAAAAAAGAGAAATAAAATTCACATTTTATTTCTTTGATAATTTCTCCAAGAGTTATCTATAAATTTCATTTTCTATAAAACTGCTGAGAAGGAGCAGTTATATACCTTGGTTAGTGGATGAAAAAGCTGCAAACAAACTATTGTGGTCAAAAGGTAGAATTGAGACTAGAATGTACGCTCTCAGGCCCTTATCCCCAAACAGTCCATCATCACCCTTCACTTGCTGGCAGTTATGCCAAAGTGAAGGACATTCAGAGAAAACTTTTCAGGATTTTAAAAGTCTATACAAGAGAGTATACTAGAATGGATTAAAGAAACTTGAGATGTTTACAATTGACAATCAATGTGATACTTAATTAGAATTTTTGAAACAATTGATGTATTCTTTTAACAACAGTGACCATGTAGTAAAAACACTGAAATTATTTGGCATTAGAATGGACTCTTAAGCTATTTTTTATCGATTTTTAAAGTTTATCAGTATTTTGCCTGCTTATATGTAAGTGCACCACATGCAGACAAGGCCCATGGAGACTAGAAGAGGGCATCAGAGTCTCTGTAACTGGAGTTATAGTTGGTTGTTAGCCTCCATGTGGGTGCTGGGAACTGAAGCCTGGTCTGCTGCAAGAGCAGCCAGTGCTATTAACTGCTGAGCTACCTCTTGTGTCCCTTGGAAGCAACTGTCTTATAGGCCCTGTAGAGACCCAGGGGTCTTGAAACTAGCACTCTTTACCAGTAGGAGAGTGTTTGATATCCCTTGTGCTAAATATTCTCAATTTTAAGTTCCCTGCTACTGAATTTTATTACACTAGTAAATCAGATATAGCATAAATAATGTATAAAATATATTATCCAGGATTTCTGGGTACTAAGGATGGTAAGTATGGGCTCCCAGTGAAAGTTCCCAAGGACCATCTCTGAAGCCCTGACATTCAATAATCTTAATTTGAAATTCTCTGGGGTCATGAACTTCCAATTTCATCTCAATGAAAAGATACTACTTTAACTTTGGTTTGAGCAATGTCAATTTATGTGATCCACTCTTGTGCTGATTGTGATATTGGCTAAATCCACAATGAGGCTGGTACTTAAACCACCATCAGTAGTTATATGTAATAGTCTGTTCAGCAACACTCAGATTACCAGTTTAACCCCTCCCTGCCCGGTCATGCCCCTCTTGGAAAAGATATTCTATCTGTCTAAGGATCTATAGAACTCAATAAAATTAAAAAAAGAAAATCTCATACAGTATGATTTTTAGCACTTAAAAGATAGATTTTCAAAGACCCTTTCTGTATAAAATGATCTTTTTCTTCTACAAGTCTTAAAATTTATTATCAATCAGGCAGGTATGAGTATAATGGACTCTTTCAATGTACAGGCTTTATTTTTCTTGTCAGACTACTTTTGAAAAGAAAATTAGAGGGAAAGAAAAGAACTGATATTATTAAATAAATTGTTACAGGAATTGTGTGCTTGTTGCTGCTTTTGATTTAAGGTAGACCCTCTGTAGTTTATTTGAATCACAGTCTGTACTATTGTTGACATCTGTTTAACCCAAGCAAATGTCTGGGAGGCGCAGGAGGCAGAAGTATGTTGAGACAGATTTTCTATTGTTGATCCTTCACTGATCTTTTGTTCATTGTAGATTTTCTAGAAATCCTAGCGAGCTAGGCACATTCCCATTGATACTCATATC
Organism: Rhizomys pruinosus; assembly: GCA_009823505.1. NCBI lineage: Eukaryota > Metazoa > Chordata > Mammalia > Rodentia > Spalacidae > Rhizomys > Rhizomys pruinosus. Next base: position 5,087,218 of record VZQC01003012.1, on the reverse strand, counting down.
ATTATGCTTACAAGAACAAACCAACTAACTAGCTCATATTCTGCTTCTATGAATACGTTGGTGTTAGTTGAGATGCTGGTTCTTTCATTGTTCCACCTCCTTATAACAATGAAGGTTGAAAAAGAAAGATGTGGAGAAGAGACGTTATGTTAAACAATGGGAATGAAACAAAAATGAGCCAATAATCTCTTCTGGAAGCAAGTTTAGAAAAAGTAATTTTTCAGTTACACAAAAGTTACCATGGCATTTCCTTTCCTTTTGTGTCTCTCTTGATTTAATTTAGTGGGTTTTGAAAACGTGAAATGTGTCCATTGCTGTGTTTAAAAATTCCAATTACAGAGAATGGTTAAAAAGTTTCCAACTACAAGCAGTGTTTGTAGAGAACCTGCAAGTCTGACAAGTGATTGACAGATGAACAGCCCCACTGTGCCCAGATGGGCCCTTCTGGGATGCTAGACTGCAGATACAAGGGAGCTCAGGAAGTGTAGGCGCTCAGATGTTTACTAGATGCTTGGCTTTGTGGATAGGACATTATTGAGCCTTAGCTAACCAGTGTGCCACTTGGATGGACTTTAGCTTCCTGGCCATCCTGACTTGGTGTGCTGGGCTATCTGTACAGTGAATAATGGAAACTTTTATGTGTTTATCTGAATTAAGCTCTCAAAAGCAAAGCAAAGTGCAGGTTGCAGAATATAGATGGAAATGATCTAAAAGTGAGTGGAAGAGGTAACAATTCCATTTAAAATGTTCTGATTATAACATCCAGTGCCCAGGTGAAGTTGCCCTTTGCTCAGCTAATGTGAAGGCTAACCCGCTCACCGTGCATGGGCCTGTGAAGTCAGAGCTTCATAAAATCGTCCCTCAGTGTGCGTCCCTGACAATATATTTTGATTTTTGGAGTGTTGTCCTTTTCTTTTTCCCCTCTATCAGGTCTGGGATTTCTTTCTCTCATTTCTTAGAACAGTTTTTTTTTTCTTTTTTTTTTTTTTGGTCTTTTTTTGACGGGGTCTCCCTTTTAGTCTCAGCTGGCCTAGAACTTGCTCTGTAGACCAGGCTGGCCTTGAACTCACAGAGATCTGCCTGCCTCTGCCTCCCAAGAGAACAGCTTTTTTTTTTTTTTTCCTTATATGCACTTCTTACTGTTCTTCGGTTTTCATTTCTTTGTAAAAATTATCATTGCAGCCAGTTTTAATGAAATATTTTAAAGTTGATAAAATGAGATTTTATTAAATAATATATATTGAAACAGTTAACATGGTAGATGAATACCATCCTCTATAGTCTCTGCAAACAAGAAAATATATTTAAAAATAAAGCCAAAATTAAATGGACAGGTTTTGTTTTCTAAACTTGGAGACAACATTTTGTTTGTAAACACTATTATATCTATAAGATAGTACAGTGAACTCCTTGGAGTCTGAAAGCAAAATGGTTTCCATTTTCCTTTTCTCCCACTTCAACTTGAATGCTAAGAACTTGGATGTTCTCCGTGAGCTCCTCATTCCCCACATATGAGAAGCCTAGTCAGTAAAATCAGAAAAATCTGGAAAATCACACTTTTTAGATTCCCTAGGCAAAATTTTCTATCTGAAAACAGAAAATAGGGGCTTGAAGTTGAGTAAGTGAATGATAATGGAGTTAGTTTAAGGCGGTTACATACTTGTCTTGTGTTTACCTTGCTAATTTGAAAAATTCTCCCAATAAAAAATGAAATACCTGTGTATTTATGATGAGAAATGTATTTTCTGTTAAAGTATGAAATGGAAAGCAGTAGGCAAAATAGGGAATGACATGAATTAGCAGGGTTAAATATGACCGATATGCCGTCTTCACAATATATCTCATAACAATATTTTTTGGAATTGTCTTTTCTAAATGTTCGTAGGTTGTTTTGAACTTTGAACATGTTTTCCCATAGAAAGACTTGTAAACATTGGTTCAGTTCCCAGCTCAGGGCACAGCATATTTAATCCATATGTATGGAAGAGGCTAGTATTACAGTTGGCTTGAGTGCTGTGTCCTAAAGTCTGTGTGTGGAAGGGCACAGGCATAAGTGTTCTGCTGTCTTCTGGGAAGGCAATAGGCTCCTGGGAATGTTGAGGAGAAACCACTGTTGGTATTTGGACTTCCCTTTGTGGCTTTCTTCAGTGGTACCAGAACATTAATGTGGCTGCTGGGAAGGCGAGGACCACAAGCTATCTGTTCACTCACACCTTCCTTCCTTTTTCACAGAGAAGCAGTCTGCTCCATTGGGACCTGCTCCAGTGCTGCTACAGTTTTGTTACTCTGCACTTATTAAGTCAAGACCTATAAGGGAGACTCTTAGCCTTAATGACCCATTGGTTTTGAATATCAGTGTTAAAATACACAGTGAGTTCCAGGCCAGCTGGGACTATAGGAAGACCCTGTCTCGAAAAGACCCCCACTCAAAAAAAAAAAAAAAAAGAAAATATAGTATCAAGATAGGTGGAAGCATTTTGCTATATTGGTAGAAGCTTCCATAAAAATTTGAGGATTAGTTGTGATTTTCAATTTTCTTTTTTTCTACTTTAAACAGTGGTGATTTCTGTAGAGATTCATTTTGCCTAGTGGACCTCATCATGATGGTGGCAGGGCCTTTGCAGAGGTGAGGCACTATCAAGGTGGTTGATTGGTCTAACATTTGGATTGGAGATTTATTGCATTGTTTCTCACTAACTGCAAAATTGCTGCTATTCATAGTTGTAATTTCACACATCTAAGTGATGGAGTACAATTCCTTCACTCTCCTGCACCAGGGATTGGGGTTTTATCATTTACTTTGCTCTTATATTTCCTTTCTCATGCAAGCCATTTCCTCTCAGACCTGCTAAACAGGTATGTTCACGACTACCTTTTCAGTGTCAGGATTTTACCATAGCCCTTTCTTAACCATCATAAGCCTCTGTATTGCTTCTCAGTAAGCATATGCCAAAATTTTAAAGTCTTTTTTTAAATATATATCAACAAGGATAGAAACAAACCTGCTTGTCAAAATGTTTTCTCAAAATACTTCTATGGAGAAATAACTGCATTATTGTGCATTGGATTCGTAGGATGACTTTTCTTTAGACAAGGGATAAGACCGTGTTTGTGATAGTATATACCCCATCAGAATGCTTTATGTGTTTCACTATGTTGAAAGCTTCTATCTTCTCTATAACATGGATTTTATGAGGTCTTTTATCTAGAAAATTGGCAGTGGATCGCTCTCCAACATAGCTGTAGGTCTTTTTGTTTATGGGATGTATTATACTATATTTTCCTTTTTTTTAAGCTCTATGAAATGATGGTCAATGGTGGAGACTTTCTGAACCCAACAGGGGGAGCTGACTCCATGTTCCTTGGAGGGGACTGCGTCACTGCAATTGCTAGACTACTGGTTACTTGATTTTCATTGACTCTCTAAGGAGCCCCTTAGCAGACACAGCAAAAGATGCAGAATTTTGTGCTGATTGTCTTCTAGCCAGTAATCCTAAATTCATTAATCTATGTCATGCTGAGGAAACTCTAAAATAAGGGTCATTATTCTAAATTCTGTGATACACTTTTATCCAAGGTAAAGATAGTCATAATAATTGCAGAAACAGTGTAGACTATGTAGATGGTTTTAATGCTCACAAAGTTCTTTATATGCTGTGTATTGTGAAGAGGTTAATTAAGATGAGAACAAATCCCATTCCTCTTTTATTTACCGCTAAAATTTGTAAAATAGTAAAAATCATCTCACCTGTTATATAGGCTTTTAAGAACATGTGCCTTGCTTTTATTAAAAATAATATGGACATTGACTTACTTAGAAATCTACTTTGTTCTGTCCTCAGTAAGGAAAGAGAATGGTTTCATTGTTGAATTATGTGCGTATTTTGCCCAGTATATTTTGGGTAAGGATTTTCAGTCAGAGATTTACTTCTTCTTGACAGGTATCCTGGGCTTCTACTACATTGGGCACTTGGTTGTTTTCAGTTCAGACACATAAATATCATGACCCCTATGCAGTTCTTTTCACACTTTGGCCCCCTAGCTTGGTGCATATCTATATAGCATAATTGATGACATGCAATGAACACATTTCACTTCCTTTCACACACACGACATGTGCGGACCCCCACACTCATATATATATGATACCTATAACAAACCTCTGTTCTTTACTGCACACTTAGACATTAACATGGCAATACTTTATGCTAGAGAGCTACTTTATGATGGGTTACTTATTTTAAATTGTAAGAGAGATAAACCTCCAGATCTCTGTTTAATTTTAGCAAGTTTTCCTCCAGAGAACTTTTCTTGTAATTTTTTTAAAACTTTGCGTCTATATGAGCTTCATTAGAATATGATAATTTTGCCAAGAAGCTAAAATACAAAACCGGAGTGAATTTGCACTTTTATTTTTAAAACATCAGCTCTACCATATAGGGTTTGCTTATTAAAAGACATATCTTGGGCTGGGAAAGTATCTCAGTAGATAAGAGTGTTGCTGTGCGAGGGTGGAGACTTAAGTTGGATCCTTTTACTCAAGTAGAAAGCTGGTGATGTCTGTGGAGACCTAGAATCCCAAACTGGGCCAGGGATGGAGAGACAGAAGGATCACTGGCCCTTTCTGACCACCAGCCTAACCAAATGCAGTGAGCTACAGTTTCACTGAGACACCTGTCTTATTCCTGTCCTAAAGGAATCAGATGTGAGCAATAGAGGATATAAAGTAGGCGTGTGTATGTGTGTATGTGTGTGTGTGTGTGTGTGTGTGTCTGTCCTACACAGACATATCTGCATGTGTTTTTAATACACACACAAAAAGATTACTCTCACCAGACATTGTATTACTCTCACCAGACATTGTATTCCCTTAACATAAATACATTTTTTCCACACAGTAAAGACTTTATGAAAGTTGGGCTGAGGAATGAAGGAATGAATGCCCAGGCGATTCTTGCCTTGCCTGCTGCCTGTGTATTGTGTGTTCACTTGGTTCACTTACAGTCTTGATATCAAATCAAGTTAGGTATGAAATCCCTTCACAATGATAACTATTTTATAATTGAGAACTTATTAGTAATAATAGCACTGTACTTTTATAATTTGGAATATTTACTGTGACAATATTAAGTTAAAACAGACATTATTAGCTGATATTTTTCCTTGGAAGATTCAGCGCGATGAGTTCTCATCTTGACAGTGGCCCTGAGCCGAGCAGTAAGTGGATAAAATTCCATCCTGGTTGTGTTTGGCTCTTCCTCTGCCCTTCATGCTTCAGAGTATCATGTGGACGTAATGGCCAGGTCTGAGTGGGGCCGAAAAGAGCTACCCGTACCAACTGCTCATGCTGCATCTTCTACCCGACTCCGCTTCCTTTTATAGATTTATTTTTATTTTATGTATATGAGTATTTTGCCTACAAGTGTACCACATACCTGTAGTACCCACAGAGGCTAGAAGAGGCTGTCATATACCCTAGAACTGAGTGATAGATGGTTGTCATTTGCCATGTGGATTCTGTGACCACAACTTGAGTCCACGGGGAAAGCAACAATTGCTCTTACATTCTGAGCTGTGTCTCCAGCCCCCAGACTCTGCCTTGAATTGAAGTGCTACGTAGTTAAATTCTCATGTCACAAATTCTATCCCCTATAAGACTTAAGAAATAAACCGGGCGTGGTGGCACACACCTTTAATCCTAGCACTTGGGAGGCAGAGGCAGGTGGCTCTCTGTGAGTTCAAGGCTAGCCTGGTCTACAGAATAAACACCAGGCCAAAAAAAAAAAAAAAAGAATTAAGAAAAAAAACTATTCAAATGTCTTCAAAGTAACATTTCTTTTTAACTGATGAATATTTTGATTCATGAGGTATTATTATGGGGGGAATGATGGGTTTTTCCATTGTAAATAAGAATCGAAGCAAGAAAAATGTTAGAAGACCTTTTAGAATAATTCTATCCCTCATGAGAAAAGCTGTCTTGACAATTGTACTACTTATAATTAGAAATAATGAATGATGAATATTTTATTTCTCAAAGGAAAATTATCCCTAAGTATGCTAGACTGGGACTGGGCTCACTGCTCATCAGACTCAATCATTTCTGAAACAGGACTGTATTGTGTATTGACTGACTTTTTTTTTGAATAGCAATCAAGTTTTGCACTTAAAGGAAACAATTTTCATGTATATTTAGACCTAGAATATTGTGAGATAAAAAGGAGATATTGTTGACCTTGTTTAACAGAAACAGTACATATCTAACAAGTGGTAAGAATGGAAGTGGACTATGAAAGCCACTTTTTCTTATTTTCCTGAAGGGCGAGGACACCTGGCCGCTTCCACCCAGGTGCTCTATGTCTGTTGTTTGCTGTCCTGGAACTTGCATTGTTTTACAGTTTGTAATACTTACTCTATGAATTAAAAAACAGCTCAACTCAAGATATCTGGTATGAATTTCATCTTCCTCAAGTGTTCCTGATCTAAATAAATTAAATAAACACCTATTTAACCTAGAAGATAAGATTCAGAGTTCATCTTGTGCCAACATTTATCCTACCAGGCAGCAGACACTTACTTACACAGTACCCATTGTGTGCCAGCTGATGTCAGGCATTTGAGTGAGGCATAGCTCCTATGGGAGCGACTCAGGGACAACCTTCTGAGAGATGGGATTGAGAAAGTGACAATACAGGCGCGTCATGAAAAAAGCTACATGTTTGTGGAGGAAGTTAAAATTGGGAGAGTGGCCAGGCATGGTGGCGCACGCCTTTAATCCTAGCACTTGGGAGGCAGAGGCAGGCGGATCTTTGTGAGTTCAAGGCCAGCCTGGTCTACAGAGCGAGTTCCAGGACAGCTGGGGCTATAAGGAGACCCTGTCTCGAAAAGACAAAAAAAAAAAAAAAAATTGGGAGAGTGGAGAGAAGGCACATGCCATCTGGCGCGGTCAGTGAGCAAAGAAGAGAGGGAGGTATTGCAGGTACCATGAGTGTTAAATGAAGGCTGAATGAAGACAAATGTCTGTCATCCAGTAAGCTCTGTTACCATGGATTCAGCAGCACCAGATGTGTGTCCATGTTAAACATGTATAGCATGTATACATATATTATAGAATTGTGTCTGATTACATGTGATATGAAACTTTCATGATATAAATTGAAATTCTGTCATCACCTATAAGACTATATTGAAAACCATGTCCTTAAAATAATCTCATTACTATAAGTAATGTGAGACATGTTTTAGCATTCACTCATGTATTAAAAATATGAAAATATCGATGGGTCAGAAGCTAAATTAAAATCAGTTGTTTTGTTCTAATTTTTTCATTAATTATTTAATTACTTATGGTAGATGTTGTTTTGTGGTGCCAGAGATCGCCCTTGACAGGCAGGTGCTCTCTATCAGTAAACCACGCTAACAGCTAGTTCAAGTTGAACCATATGAAATTATTTTAATCTTACACTCTGTGAGACTCATTTTAATACATGCTCTTAGTTTGGCTACTTCCTCTAGGAATGTAGAATTTAGTTCAGGATTTCCAGGGTTGAACTCAGAGGAATGCAGAAGTCCTCATTTAGCTTATTAAGGCTTTAGAAATGTATCTGGATAAAGGTATGGTGTCTCCGTTTTTATTTCGTTTATTCATTTTTTTCACATGCCCTCATCATTAGGACACATTTCGTCTGAAGGGGATCATGCAGCTCTTAAATCTGACTTGTGATGCCTCGGTGTGAAAATACTGTATGAAGGAAAGCATTTCACAGAAATGACATCTCGTTCTAACATTCCTTTGTCTCTGTCTCTTGCTTGGTTGTTTTCTCCTTTATGCTAGAGCTGAGTTAGGAAGAACCAAGTTCTGTACTCACAGTCCCCAAGGACCTGACAATCCACTGCTTGGGTGAGGATAGTTGCAGTAAACCCGCAGCAGTATCAGGAAGAGGCATGCTCAGTAGGTTTGGCCAAATATACATGCGTGGACCTGTCTGTGGAGGCTGATAGAAACGTACCTAGGTGGGGATAGCACTGGAAGGAAATTGAATGCTCTTGGAACTGAGGCTAGGGGAAGAGCATTCTAGGTCTTCAGAAAGTCAAAGGCTCCAATACAGCCCTACAAGGAAGTGTAGGTAGCAAGGTGAAGGAGGAAGAACCAGGAAGCCTGGTGTGAAGGACCTCAGCCGAGGTGTCCGTGTTTGGGTTCCATCTGGCAATCCAGAAGAAGCACGGAAAACACTGAAGTGGTTTTACACCATGTCAACATCTGTAAGATACAGACACTTTTAGGCTTAAGGGTTGGGTTTGGTGGGCACAGCACGCATCCTGTCACGGTTCATATTGTAGGGTGTTCTTGCACTTTACGAAGTACAGGCCACTCTTCCTCCTGTACTCTCAACGGAAATTCCAGGTGGACGATTTTATAAGGGAAGTGAAGGGAGAGGGCAGGAGGAAATGCACAATGAGTTGCAAGAGAGCCAAGGATTGAAGTATAGGACTGTGGGAATGATAACAGAATGCCTCTGAGGAAGATTTCAATAAATCTCCCAGGTCCCTGGTTGCAAAGGAGCCAGAACATTGTAGTATACTGTTATGTTGACACGGGGAAAGGCCCTCCAAATTCCAGGCCCTTGGGCATTTTGTCTTTCCTGAACCTGAACCCGGCCATAGGACACGTTGCTAAATGAGGCCCCAGTGAGATGCAGGCAGTGGTTTTACACAGATTTGCATATGGCAACTGTGTCCTTGGTGCCTGTGAGGAGAAACAGCTAGGAGCCTGAGAATGTGCTAGAGAGAGGTCACCATATGATAACGGAGATTCAGCCACACCCCCACCAGAGCTCAGGGTTCCAACTTCCAGGCTTTTCTGTAACTGCAGCCCCTGTGGCACCCCAGGAGCAGAGCCAAGCATGAAAACTCCCCCCCCCCCTTGGACCACAGACGTTCAATTGGTCAATAGTTACTTGTTTTCTGGTTATTTGTCATATAGCAATGTTTAACTCTAAACAGAAGCATGAATGGTTCTAATACTGAATTGAATTGGTTGATGTATTGAGACATCTTCATGTGTTTAAGTTAAAAATAGAAAACAATTGTGTTCTTCCTAGCACATCTGACTGGGAACCCCCTCAAAAAGAGAGACATGTCCCTGCATTTCGGCACATTACACACATGCAGAAACATGTGCTAGAGGCAGCCTTGGAAGCATGCCACACAGGATGGTCTTGTACAGTGTGCTAGCTGGGGACTGAAAGCTTTCACCGTAGATTGCTTTATAAAAAAGCATTTCCTTGTCATAGACCTTAGTGGCTAAATAAGTGCACATACATACAAATCCCCCACATGCATCAAGAGGAAAAAAACTGGTTAGACCAGCCTCATTGGGCTATATCATCTGTTTTTGAAAAATACCTTATATTAATATGCACACAGATATCTGTGTTAAATTGAATCTAAACTGTATGGTATATTATGTGTGGGAACTCTTTAATTATATACACAGCTTGTATTAAGAAAGTTTGTTAGCATCCACTGAGGACAAATGCTGTGTGTGGGATTAGTGATCACTTCCTGACAAAAACGTGTAATTGTGCAGTTGTAAATAAATTATGGTTTTGCACATAGCATTTTTTAAGTGTATGCCTGGTTCTCAAAGCTAGAAGTTCCTCCTACACCTTTTTGTATAATTATTATATCTGTCTTACTATCAAAGTTCAGTATGCCAAGAAAACAACCTTAGAACCTTAGTCAGGAAGAGGGGCAATAAATGTAGCATAGAATCAATTAAATGGATCAGAGTGCAGGAAAGGAAAATTCTTTATCTTCTAATACTTAAAACAGCAGGGGGCAGTAGAGCATTTGAGTCTGGAATGTAGAGAAAGATTGGAGCATCACTTAGAAAGTATTTGTTGGGTTCTACAAGACTGAACTTGATAACTTCTCATCTCTTTTTCTCACGATGCTGTAGAAGAGGAATAAGTCTTCACAAGCCGTGAACCTTCCTATTAAACATAAAGCACTCATTTGGAAAAATAACTTTTGCCCCTTTCTCAACTAAATCAGAAAGGAGAATCTGCTTCTAGCACAAACTATATAGGACCTATTCGCGTTTGAATTCTTTTTTTGGCGTCTATGTAAGTTTGTGTGAACATCCCAGTATGGAAGATGGAGTGACTCCCATGAAGATATAGGCGGCTCATAAGCCTTGAGTACTGCAGCACTTAAACTCAGTCTGTTCTCTCTTCCCTGCATTTGAGGTCTTTATCATGGGCACTGTTTTGTCTTTTGGTGTTAGACCAAGCCCGTCCCAATCAACAGAGATTATCCTTATTCCTGACTGCAGCTTTTCTCCAGGAGCCTCTGTCTTATACTTCCATGACTCCGAGTTGCAACTATTTCTTCAAAACATACTTCAGATTCAGGTTGTTGTTGATGACATTTAGCATTTCCCAATAAAAACCCTCATCCTGTCTTCCATGAAACTCTCCACTGGACTATTCATGTCCTGAACCTGGTATTCCATTTTCTACATTTAAATAAATAAAAAGGATGGTGATAAACCCGACACGGTGGTATAATGCCTATTAATGTGCATACCTGTGAGGCAAAGCCTAGAGTACAGGCTTCAAGTCCAGCCTGCCTGGGCTACATAAGACACTGTTAAATACTTCAATTAACATGCATGTTTTCCTTCTAGAGTGTAGAAACTAGTCTCTGGATGCACACAGCTGAGGGTATGGATTCCTCTGTGGTGGAGGTGTGCTGTGCTTCCAGCCTGTAGGTGTAGTTCCTTTTACAGACTTAATGTGCTACATTCAGATGATCAGGAAAGTAGAGGTGAAAGGAGAGGATGCTGACAGTTCCCAAGTGCTTAAACATGCTTCAGTGACTTGTTCTTCTTGCCAGGTCTTGGGAAACCTTCATTCCAACTCTTTAAAATAGGCAACTCTACTTGCCTTCTACAGAGGACATGGTGCTCACAGGCAACAAGTTGCCTAAACTTCCAGGGAGAACTTAAGGCAGAAATGAGATTGAGACCTGTCTCTCCCTGTAAGTGCCTCCAGAGTGCACACTGTTTTTACCACAGAGCAGTTATTTATTACCTACTACAGGCCACACATGGCTTTAGCAACTATTGATTCCACATTGAGGAAAATTCTAACCTGTCTTTGAAAGGTTCACATTCCAGCAGGGGAGAGATTAAAGTAATTATTGTGATTCATAGTGATAGGGGCCTTAAAATATACTGTGAGTTCAAGGTAACAGATCATTAGTTAGAGCTACCAAGAGACGCATGTCATTCTGAATAGTTGATCAGACTTGGGACCTTGGAGGGTTAGCAGTTTACCACAGGGATGCAGGGGAGGCTTGACCAGGCCAATGAAAGAGAACAAGGTCAAGAACCTAGAAAACACAGGTAGAAAGATCAGCCTGCAACTACGCTGGGGGTGAACCTTAGGTGTGCATACCTGGGGAGAAGGCAAGGGGAATGGTGCACCTCATCCTCATCGTAGTGCTCTCAAGAGCACTTTACAGTGCTGGTAGATAACCTGTCATGTTAAATCACATGAATGCAGAGGATTATAGTTGACAAACAGGCTAGCAAAGAGATACTTTATACTGACACTGTAAGTCAATAGGAAGAATCTGCAAGAGTACACTGAGTGCAAGGTCTGACAGTTTACAGCGGCATCATCTGCAGCCTGGCATAGCAGAGCTGCAGTCACTACCTATGTAAAGTGAGGATATCACTACATCAAGAAGTGGTGGGAATTAGTCAAGAGATCCAGCACCTAACAGGGCAGCTGTCTGGACAACACGGCCACCAGTCTTTGCATAAGTTTCAGGCATGCCTGCATAGTTAGTAACTGTGTTACTAAAACAGGATTGAGTCACTAAGACCATGTTCCCATATATTGATATATGAAATAGAACTAAGGTTTTACTTACATGCATAGAGATGTCTGTTTAATGAGATGTCTATCTTTGACTACACCTTTATGTGATTCAGTGAGAAATTACCTATAAGGGCATGAGAATTTTTAAAATTTTCTTCCATTTACTAATATGAAATAAAAAAATCATTGTGATTATTTATTCTTAGTTTGAGATTTTGAGCATAGTATCATTTCTAATTTTAGGATTCTGTCACAAGATACATACTATCAGTATTCTAAATTATAAATGATGTGTTTTTTTCTGGTTTATAAATGAGTTTTCTTTGTTCCAAGAATGTACTTTTTACTGTTAATGAAATAAAATTTACTAAAGGTACATTTTAGATTTCCTCCGTCTCACAGAAATCCACCTGCTTCTGCCTCCAGAGTGCTGGAATTAAAGGTGTTTGTGACCACAACCAGTTATTAAAGATGTTTTAAAGTTTAAAATGCTAAATATGCTTTTAAAATGAAGTTATTCCGATATGCTTCAAAAATGACTTGATTATTTCTTTAAAAAATTTCTAGCAACACCAATTACCATATGACTTTCTTCATTTTAGCATTCCGGGAGCTAAGCCACTACATGGTCACACAGCCTCACGCTCAGTTTCCATGTAAGACACAAAAAACTCTTGTTTACAACTAATCTATTTTTTTTTTCTTGATTCCATCTGTTTTCTTCTACAGGGCTTTTTTCACCAATTTCTATGTCTCCTATTTTAGCATAATTATATTAGTTCCTTAATTCTGTCTGTAAATAGTCAAAGTTCTACTCTCTTTTTTTTGTTGTTGTTCTTAGCCTCAGTCTTTAACGACTGCACTATCCCTCTAGCCCTAAAGTTCTACTCTCTTAAAGACCAGCATCACCATCACTATCAGTTACAACCTCCTCCACCCCAAACAATAACAGCAAGAAAACAGGAAGCAACAAATAAATATTTCATTAAGTTTTTATCTTGTTTTTATTTTAAGAGTCCATATCTTCTTTAGAGCTAAAAATCTTATAATTAATTTTTCTGCATTAACTACCTAATTTCTTGTCAATTAATCGGTCTACTGTGATCACCTCTTTCTTTCATCCCAAAGATACTAAAATCACTGCTAACATTTTAAATATTATACTAGTTCTGGATGGCTGGGTCTCAGCATTTATCTACTATTTTAGGAAAATCTACCACTATTTCCTCTTCTTGTTAGTACAATTCTTTGAACTTTTTCTTACTCCTTTCTTTCTTGTTCTAGACATGTTTTCTTAACAATAATAACAATTTTAAGATTTTAATTATATCTCCAAATTGACAACACTTAAACACGTGTCTTAGGCCCCATGTGGGTGTTGGGAATCAAACCCGGGTCCTTCAGAGCAGTCGGCGCTCAACCCTTAGGTCATCTCTCCAGCCCCTCACCCACACTTTTTTTTTTTTTTTTTTGGTCTTTTCAAGACATGATCTCTATGTAGCCCCAACTGTCCTGGAACTCGCTCTGTAAACCAGGCTGGCCTTGAACTCAAAGATCCACCTGCCTCTGCCTCCCAAGTGCTAGGATTAAAGGCGTGCGCCGCCACGCCCGGCTTAAACATGTGTCTTTGAAGACCCTTAGGTCCATTCATTGAACTACTGACTATCTAAGCAGCATTGGGTGAGCTTAGTGGAAAGGACTGTGCTTCTTTGAGATGACCGTGTCCACATGGCCGAGCACTTATTTTGCCTGGATCTTTGCCTGAATGCATCCACATCTGAATTACTTTGTTTTCAAAGTCCACAGCTCCAGATTTTGCAGTTTTTATAAACAAAATGAATATATAGAAAAGATGGGGAAACTAGGCAGCTTCCTGTGCTTTGTTCTCTGCTGCTGCCTTCAGTGCACGTGAAGGATTGAAGGCGAGCCGAGCGCCACCACGCCCTGCTTAAAGATGGTTCTTAGCCGTCACGTGGGTGCTGGGACTCGAACCCAGGTCCTCTGCTAGAGCAATCAGTGCTCTTAACTGCTGAGCCATCTTTCCAGCCCCTGCATCTCATTTTAAAGCCATCTTGTTATAACCATATTGTTATCTCTCAAGTATTTATGTGTACGTGTAAAAGTTTAATGATAAATTTTCTTAAACTCTTACTGACAACTTTTAAAAGTTTATTGAAAAATTATATAGTATGTGTAAAGCTCTTAGTAAAGGCCTTGCTTCATTGTACATACGTATTATGATTTTTTTAATAAAAGTTAAGATGGAAACCTATGTGTCAAATTTTGCTAAAACAATGTTTTAGAATTTTTCACAAATTTATAATACATGTCATTACTGACACCGAAAGCTACTAATTTGGTGTCTAGTTTTGTTCTTAATCCACTTTAGACTTACAGAAAAATGTCCAGTTAGTGATAATCTGTATGTAACTATTCTGATTAAGAATTATTTCTAGAATACCTGCAAAACTGTGTGTGCTCTTACTGAAGCTTGATTCCTTGCTGCAATTAATTTAATTTTATTTAGAATACACTCTGTTAAACTACTCTAAATGTGTGTCTAATAAGCTATTTGAATTAGTATTCAGAGGAGAACATATTGAGTGGCCCAGCTTTGGGATTTGGCTGTACTTCTGTGAGCACTTTAGCTTTCTAATATAAGGAATGCAGTGTGGATTGTTTACTGTTGTAAGCCACTTTTTTATTTTTCAGGCATAATGGAATAATAAATAGTGTTTAGTCACAATATGGTATTTTCTAAAAGCACATTAAATATTTCATGAATAAGATTAGCTAAGGAATTTATTCTCATTTTATGACCGTGACAGCTTAGGTGTGCAATCCGAGAAGTTTGTATTTTCAGAAGTCTCCCACAATGTTATTTTAAAGAAAATGAAACTCTTTCTTATAGGATCTCATATTGAGTTTCCACTAACTATGCTAAATATCTAGTTTTAAATTACAGCATGGAAAATTTGACTCTTCACCTATTTAGGCATTGTATTGTGAACGAAGCAAAGTTTAACGACTATAATTATCCAGAACTGTCACACACTGTGATGGTGTGATTGCAGTTTTATTCTTTACTGAGCTATGAAGAATGTTATCAATTTCTCATCCTCAAAATGTCTTGGGGAACTTGTTTCTAGCTTCCCTTCTCTTCCTAATCCCATCACCCACTCCCATTCTTCTCTCTCAGATGCTAGGGCAGCATAGCTGAGGAAGGGCTTGTGTTGGGGTGATCAGGCCAGGCACAAGGCTGGGATATTCTCTCCTTCTTTGAGTTGTTAGCACCCTGGAAGATTCTTAGAAAGGAAATTGTGGCCACAGAATGAAAACTAAATATATCATCTTAAGACTGGAATTTGGCTGTGGCAAATTTAGTTCTATTAAGTCCATACAGTCTAGGGGCCACAGGGATGGCTCAGTGCTTACGAACATTGGCTGCTCTTGCAAATGGCCAGGGTCAGTTCATAGTATCCAAATGATGACCTTTAACTGCCAGTCACTCCAGTTCTGGTGGCTACAGTGCTACCATCTGGTCACTGTGGGTGTCAGGCAAATACATGTTGTATGAACATAAAACAGGCAAAACACTCATATACATGAAAATAAATCTTTAAAAAAATAAAAAGTAGGATTGAAAGGTTATGCCTGGACAAGCTGGCAGCCCATGAAAGAAAAGAGCCAGAATTGACTAGAGACCAAGACAACAGCTCCAGAGAAAGTAGACCGTTTTGCTTCTCATCCACCTGTGCCCCTTTTCTAAGCCTAGGGAACAATCTGCGGAAGAGGGGGCACGGTAGAATGTAAGGGCTGCAATTGGGGTGAATGGTGAAACTATAACAATATAGACTGGACACTCATTTGATCAACTTGATTGAACATACAAGCCCCCCCTGCTGGATGGTGGGACCCATGAGCTGTGTGGGTTTGGGCACAACTGCTCGCAAATTGGTTTTACATGAAGGATGCTTGTACTCACAAATTATCACTTATTGTTAAAAAAAATGAAAACAAAACGAAACAAAAAAACAGAGAAAGATGCAGAAAAGTTATGGCAGAATGCATGATCTGGGATGGGTAGGGGTAGGGTGGGGGGAAGGGAAGGGGATATATGCCTGAACTGAACTGGAAAATGATGTATGAAATACACAAAGCATCAATAAAAATTAAAAAAAAATAAAAAGAGAAACCATGTATTATGTCCACTTCAAAGTAAGAAGTTTTAGAGTTATGGAATATATTAAAATTAGTGATAATAAAATTTTATTAGGAAATATGCTTAATTATGCCATTTGATATTTGGGAATTTTTTTTTGTCTTTTTTTTTTTTCAAGACAGGGTCTCCCTGTAGCCCCAGCTGCCCTGGAACTCACTGTGTAGACCAGGCTGGCCTAGAACTCACAAAGATCCGCCTGCCTCTGCCTTCCAAGTGCTAGGATTAAAGGTGCAAGCCACCATGCCCAGCTGGGAATTTAATATTTCTTTTCGAAGAACTGTGATTTAACTCTGATGCTTACACAAGCAGTAAAAGGTTAATATCATAATAAATATATTATTTCTTTTTTAAATTTTATTTATTATGTTTACTTTATATGTATGAATGTATTGCCTGGTATATATAAGTGCACCCCTGTTGTGCAGTGCCCACAGAGATCAGAAGAGGCTGTCAGAGCAGAACTAGAATTATGGATAGTTGTTAGTCTCCATGTGGGTCCTGGGAATTAAACCTGGGTCCTCTGCAACAGCAGCCAGTGCTCTTAACTGCTGAGCCATCTCTCCAGCCCCTATTTTTTTAAATTTCTACTTACAATTTAATACATTTTATGCCCTGAAGTGTTTAGATGACTGTGTTATAGAAACAAACATCTTTGACAATCCCCTGTAAAATTGTGTTAGAGTTTGTCATGATTAAGACATTTTTTCCAGTTCTCTGATTGGGATAGTGTTTCTAGACTGATTACAGGATTTTGTTAGTAAACCACATTTATTTGATTATCCACTTTCTCCTTGGGGCTTTCACTTGTAATAGGAATGTCGTGATTTTTTTTCCCTCTTTTTTTCCCTTGAAGTTTTATCCTCCCCATTGTCTAAATGCCTTTGGAGGCATGTACCTATTGTTATTTTAAGTTATGCAACAAATTTATAAAATCATAATTGCTAAGGTCCTGGCATTGGCTGATTTTGTATTAGACACCACAGATAAGTCATTTACCAAAACAAAGACAGCATTGCATATTGTAAGCTTTCTTCATTGTCACTTGATTCACTTTAAAGCATTCCAGCAGTTTAGACTATGTTCTTGGCTCATAACATATTCATATTCCCAAGAACTAGTGCTCTGAAGAAACAAGTTGTACAGGATAAAAGCTATTTATTTCTTATATAAAAAGAGGTCATAGGAGTTGATTTTTAAAAAGGGAAAACTTTGTAAAGGAAATGGAGTAAATGATGTTAACAGGTAATTCACAGAAGAAGAAAAGCAGATGGCTAATACATTCGTGGAAAGCGGCCCAAATTCACTGGTAATCAAGGAAATCCAAATAAAAATGAGGATATCCGTTTATTTTCCCCCTCATGAAATTGGAAAACCAAAAATAAAACTCTTTGATACTGAACAGCATTATAGAAAGTGGGGAAATTGACCACAGCTCTAGAGCAGAATCTGGATTCAAACCTTTTTTTTTTTTTTTTTTTGGAATCTGCATTGCCTATGAAACTTAAGCTAATAAAGACCACAGCTATGATATGTTTCAGCAGTCTTACTTTCATAATTGTCTGATAGAAATGAAACACCAACATTAAAACTGTCTTTAACATTACATGGTGTTAACATTTGAGATAACAGAAAGTTGGCAAAGAAAAACGTTGTTTTCTCATCAAAGGGACATTTCAAGACATAAAATGATGTCTCTAGGGCCTGATGACTCCAATCCTGACTGTGAAAGGGAAAAAGGGAAAAGTTATGAATGTTCATCACAATGAATTTCAGCAAACTCTGATGAATCAAAAATATGTAATATTGTATAAAAATTAGTTCAAGGTGAACATCTGTGATAATTTATTAAGTAGGGAAGGAAGTGTCTTGCTGTCGAGTTATTATGACCACATGCTTTTTTTTTTCTTTTCTTTCTTTTCTTCTTTTTCTTTTCTTATATGACAGAGTCTCATGTATCCTAGGCTGGCTTCGGATTCACTGTATAGCTAAGGTTGATTTTGAATTCCTGATATTTCTGCCTCTACTTCCCTAGTTCTGAAATTACGTGCATGCGCCAATATGCCTGGTTTGTGTGTCCCTGGAGAGTGAACTCAGGATATCATACCTGCTAGGCAAACACTCCACCAACAGTCCTCACAAAGTTCTTTTAAAAGTTTATATCCAAGGTTATTTCATATTTGACAAGGTTTTAAAAACATATAGAAAGGCAGTAAAATGTATACCAAATGTTTAGTATTTGTCCCTTCGATGAAAACTTGTTAATGAGAGAAGGGCAGGCAGCACCCTTTAGCTTCGACATGATTTAAAGTTGATCCAATAATCATGTGCAACATTGAAATAAGGAAAAAAAAAATCACAAAAGATAATGTCAAGAACGTAAAAGCTGTCTACTTATGTATTATTAGTGTATTTCTACCAGGCTGAAGGACAGGGCTGAAGTCTGTGCCCATTTACATTTACATTGCAGCAGGTGTCTAGTGGACATTTTAATCATTCATTACTTGTACCAAAAGCTCTATATCCTTTCAACACACATACACATACATATACACACAACCTATGCTGTCATTACCAACTCTATATTATACTCATATAAAATATTTTGAGGACCATTATATGTAACGTACACGAATGAGTTTCTTAGTTTGGTGGGAGGGAGAGAGTCAAGAATCGTAACCAGCCCACAGTGAAGTTTTCTCCTGAGACTTATTCCCATTCTCCAAAAATGTGAACTGGGCAAGGGAGAACATACTTTATGCATTCATTCAGTCATTATCCAGAGGTTTATTGCTTGCTAAACATTGTGGGAAGATCAAAGATTTACCTAAATGAGTCATCAATTCTGTCTCACTTAATGTTTTCTCTTCAGCATAGTTTAAGAATTTATTATATACATATCAGTGTTTACACAAAACCAGAACCTTTTCTTTCCTAACCTTTAAAGAGAACCTTAGCAAAGCAAATAAGAACAGGGTATCACTAAGGGATGCCTACAAATATGTTAAAAACCAAAACAGTCAAGCTGTGAAAGACAACTGGAACACACTGCAGAGATGGCCAGCTCAGCCGAGACTTCCTGTGAGAGACAACTGGAACACACTGCAGAGACGGCCGGCTCAGCAGAGACTTCCTGTGAGAGACAACTGGAACACACTGCAGAGATGGCGGGCTCAGCAGAGACTTCTGTGAGAGATAACTGGAACACACTGCAGAGACGGCCAGTGCAGCGGAGACTTCCTGTGAGAGACAACTGGAACACACTGCAGAGACGGCCGGCTCAGCAGAGACTTCCTGTGAGAGACAACTGGAACACACTGCAGAGACGGCCGGCTCAGCAGAGACTTCCTGTGAGAGACAACTGGAACACACTGCAGAGACGGCCGGCGCAGCCGAGACTTCCTGTGAGAGACAACTGGAACACACTGCAGAGATGGCCGGCTCAGCAGAGACTTCCTGTGAGAGACAACTGGAACACACTGCAGAGACGGCCGGCTCAGCAGAGACTTCCTGTGAGAGACAACTGGAACACACTGCAGAGACGGCCGGCTCAGCAGAGACTTCCTGTGAGAGACAACTGGAACACACTGCAGAGACGGCCGGTGCAGCCGAGACTTCCTGTGAGAGACAACTGGAACACACTGCAGAGACGGCCGGCTCAGCCAAGACTTCCTGTGAGAGACAACTGGAACACACTGCAGAGACGGCCGGCTCAGCAGAGACTTCCTGTGAGAGACAACTGGAACACACTGCAGAGACGGCCGGCGCAGCCGAGACTTCCTGTGAGAGACAACTGGAACACACTGCAGAGACGGCCGAGACTTCCTGTGAGAGACAACTGGAACACACTGTAGAGACGGCCAGCGCAGCCGAGACTTCCTGTGAGAGATAACTGGAACACACTGCAGAGACGGCCAGCTCAGCAGAGACTTCCTGTGAGAGATAACTGGAACACACTGCAGAGACGGCCGGCTCAGCAGAGACTTCTGGTGAGAGACAACTGGAACACACTGCAGAGACGGCCAGTGAAGCGGAGACTTCCTGTGAGAGACAACTGGAACACACTGCAGAGATGGCCGAGACTTCCTGTGAGAGACAACTGGAACACACTGTAGAGACGGCCAGTGCAGCGGAGACTTCCTGTGAGAGACAACTGGAACACACTGCAGAGATGGCTGAGACTTCCTGTGAGAGACAACTGGAACACACTGCAGAGACGGCCGGCTCAGCAGAGACTTCCTGTGAGAGACAACTGGAACACACTGCAGAGACGGCTGGCTCAGCCGAGACTTCCTGTGAGAGATAACTGGAACACACTGCAGAGACGGCCAGCACAGCCGAGACTTCCTGTGAGAGATAACTGGAACACACTGCAGAGACGGCCGGCGCAGCCGAGACTTCCTGTGAGAGACAACTGGAACACACTGCAGAGACGTTATCTAACATATATGTTAGATATATGTGTATGTATATTAGATGCTCTTATGTAAGAAACTTACTAGTATCTGAAAGCTGCTGTGGTATCTTATCTACATGATTTTTCATTGCTATACTATAGTATGCATCTTTAATTCTCATATTTTGGTAGCATTATTCATGGATATTTCTTTGAAAACATGAGCTCCTTTGTTGTTTCTATATTCTAAATCACTATTCTGGGTTTACTGAGAGTAGGAAAACAAACACCAAAGGTAGCTGAAAATGCTCAAAATAAATATGTATTGCTTGACTTGCTAATTCTAAGGCATATTTGGAAAGTTGAAAGTGCTACATGTTCACTTTCTGGCTATATTACATAAGCAGTGTTCACTCTTCCCTTGAGTTTGTGTAAAAGCCGTGATTCTTGAGAGTTTTTTTTTTTTCCCTGTGTATCTATCACAGAACATTAATGATGGCATGGTATATTTTGATCTAGTTGCAAAGAAAGAAAAGGTGTTTCATTTTCAGGTATTGCAAAGGATATGTCAAGAGTGAACTTCAATTAAAGTTATAGTCAGATCCTCTTGCATAACAAATTATGTAAGTAATTCTTTAAAAGAACAGAGGACTAACAAGAATGCCTGCATATATTAGAAGGCACCATGCCAGAGCTAAAGTTTCAGTTATATCTGATAAATCTTTGTTTTGTTGTTAGATTGTTTAAACTGAGATATCTGAATATGATAAGTGTCAGTTTCTATATCTGTAAATTGAGATACCAGTAAAGAACTTCTAAGTTTGTTATGGGAAATAAACAGTTATCAACTGCCTCCAGGCCAGACCCAGTGTCTGTGCTGCCAGAAACTGGTGGCGTGGCATTCATTTATCACATACCAGAATTGTTTGTAATGAATTACTACTGCAAAGGGTAACACTATGATTCTGGCTGAAGGAATGTATTTTTGTAAATCAGTCCTTTATTCAAACTAGAAGATAAAAAAGCACATAGTGTAACAATTTTAGAGAATATACATTCCACTGTTAGGAGTGATTCTCAACAGAAATAAAATGAAATTTAGATAAAGAATTTTCAGCAGATAAAGGAGAAGCATCTTCTAAATACTGATGTTCTAGTTTAACGATGTGTTGTTTGGGAGATGGTCCATTTTTGTCCCGTATTCATCTCAGCTCTGCAACTGTGAGTATGGTTGAAAAGCATGGAGGGCTGGCCTTGTTCTTACATCAGAAGAATTTTTTCTTTTGTCCATTTTATGCTTGTTTCTAAAGGCTTAAAATGAAAGCTTTGTTTCTGCAATAATGGCTTCGTGTCGGCTTACATTGTTGATCCCCTCAGTAGATGCAATGTAATCCACTTTGGTAATGCGAATTTTTAAACAATCATAGGCCTCTGCCATTAACCCTTCTCTGCTAATGATAATACTCCACAAAAACTACAAAGGAACCGGTGCCTAGATCCACATTAGCCTTGGAGCGCACTTAGCTGAATTTGCATTTCTTATTTTAGCAGCAGTGAATTGCCCAGCATATGTTGAACTTCATCAATACCAAAAGTAGAATAGATGATTGTGAAACTGATGTTCAAGTGCAAGCATTCAAACACAAACATGGAAAACTAGAAGAAAATAATGATGAAATGCATCGAAAGTGCTTTCTAGTCCAAAATTCCTTTTGAATGAGCTGTGGCTGCATGCTGAAGTTTTTTTGCAGTATTTTTAAACTTGACCTGTTGCTTTCCTCGGTTCATTGTAGTGCAAATGTCTCAAATAAAGCTGTACATGAGTCACTTTTTTGCTCCTCAGGCTACTTGGATAATAGCTCACTTTGAACACAAGCAAGGGAACCTATTGAATGCTTCCTGCAGAAAGCCTCCAGAGCTTGCCTGCAGCTTGACATGGTCTTTAACGGAGAGAAATGGTAAATTAGCTAAGAGTAATTTTATTCCATGACATATTTCCAAACTAACTTTGAGAACACATTTCCACTTCATGTTTAGATTCTACTTTGGGGAGTTAGAAAGGGTTTCCTGCATTTGGTTAAGTTATGTACATGGTCGACAGCTAAGTTAAGATGTTCTTTGGGGATTTGTAGATATTGAAAGCTTTACCTAAACTAGGAAAATCTTTACTGCAATTCGCATTGAAGCTGTAGTACTGTATGCCTTCAGGACTGTGGATTTAATAAACAAAAGATCTGTCACCAAGCTTGGCTTACAGTAGGGGGTAGATGTAATTATATACTTTAAAGGGGAAAAGACTGTTGTTATTATTTTAACATTTATTGAGTGCCAACATTTTGCAATGTGCTGTACATAACATAGACTTAGG
Source organism: Rhizomys pruinosus (assembly GCA_009823505.1). Classification (NCBI taxonomy): domain Eukaryota; kingdom Metazoa; phylum Chordata; class Mammalia; order Rodentia; family Spalacidae; genus Rhizomys; species Rhizomys pruinosus. The sequence goes on along the minus strand of VZQC01003012.1, from coordinate 5,064,347 downwards.
CACAGTCCTTGCCCAGTGGACTATCTATCTAAATTAGAGAAAATCTAAATATTTCTCTTAAATAGTTCCTGTGTTTTCAAGTTTGTTACATGATGTATTATACCAGTTTAAGTATATTGTTGAACTTGCAAATGTGACTTAAAACTCCAAGATCTTTCAACGGCAAGTGGTAAAATGAGATATGATTGTTAGACTAGCTATTGCTTATGTCTTTTTTTCAGGTGTTTTTCTTGATCAATTATAGAACTAGCAGATTACTAGGAATTCATTTTAGACAGTGATACATATATCATTCCAATTTTACTTCGGAGACGTACAGTTTAACATTAATAATGTTACTTTATTAGGTTTGAAATTGTATTTATTTGTATGTGTTTTAATTAGTCCTAGTCTGCGTAGAAACAGGTGCCGATGATATCAGAACGATATTGTTTAACACAGTGCCTCAAACACATGGGCACTCAAAAAAAAAGTCACGAAAGAAAGAATTTACAAATGGATTTCTTCGTTTTCTCTGGACTCGCTTTTCAGATTTTTGACTCTTAAGGGGCCAGTGCTCTGTTGGCTTTAGGCCAGCAGTAACAAAAATGAAAACAAAAACAACAAAACAACAACAATAAATACTCAGTGCCAGGAAGCTTTCCTGGGAATATCTTTGAAGAGCTCTGGCTTGGAACGTCTTTTTTCTTTCATGATAAAGATGTTTCTTGTCTCTCAGCAAGACTCAGACGTAACAACACAGCAGCTCCTGGAGAGCTGTGGGAGAACTTAGGGCTGTCTGGATCCCCACCAGTGATCAAAGGACCTTTTCACACTAGAGGGCTGGTTTCTAGGGATGTGCTCACCAGGCACTCTGGTTGGCTTACTGGATTGTTTGTGAGACACACACAACCCCCATCAACTCTGTTGTAACTGGAGTGTTGTTAGGGAACTTTCTGCAAGTTGTACTATTGAAGCCACACACACCATGTGCTGTGACTATTTTCTACCTATTCTGAGGTGTGCCTGTCTCCAGCATGATCCCTCAGCTTTCTGTTGATCTCCTGCTCTGCAAATCAATTCTGTTTACAAGTCTTTGTAAACAGGGTCCCTTTCTGACCAGCACATTCCTCTACCTACTTCCTAACCCCATTCTTTAGGTTTGTTGGAACTTAATTCTTCCCCTGTTCTTCCTGCTAGTCTAGACCTCCTTTGTCTTAAATCAGCCTCTGAGCTAACCCTCGTCCATTTAAGTCTGATCAGCTTCATCTTCTCCCCCTTGGTCATATTTCCTACTTGGAATATCAGACCTAATTTTCTGAGATATTTCCCAATTTCCTTAATATCTTACTCTGACCCTTTTCTCTCAACCGGTTTCAGAACTCAGGCTGTTTCTAGAACATTCACAATCCCACCAGCCATGTTGTTTGGTACTCCTTTTCCAATTTTTGTGCTTCCTAGTATTTTCAACTTCTGTTCTTCTTCTCCTTTGCCCTGGGTGTTCTCTTGATCTGCTTCTCTTCCATTTACACATGACATTATCCTCTTTCTGACACTGGTAAGGACTGTGTTCTACAAATTCACTGGTCATTTTCCAGTAACCAAATCCAATGGCCTCAACAACAGCCTTTTCTCCTCCTCACAGTCTCCATGACATCTAGCTTTTTGTAACGAAGTGGAAGGCCTTTCCTTGAGTATTTTTTGCTTCTTTCCACTCTCAAGTCTTTCACAAGATCAAGCCTTCAACTTGCATACTGCAATATCCTTTTCCAAGTTATATCTCTGGCTTCAGACTTTTCATCTCCCATTCTTAGCTGGACTTATCCAGCCATCTGTTTTTGGCCAAATGCGCTCAGCCATAGAAATGTTATTCTTGCTGGGCGTGGTGGCACACGCCTTTAATCCTAGCACTCGGGAGGCAGAGGCAGGTGGATCTTTATGAGTTCAAGGCCAGCCTGGTCTACAGAGTGAGTTCCAGGACAGCTAGGGCTACAGGGAGACCCTGTCTCGAAAAGACCAAAAAAAAAAAAAAAGAAAGAAAGAAAGAAATGTTATTCTTACCAACCCCCATTCAAACCATTGTTTCCTCTTGGTTTTATTGTTCTTCTTAAATTCTCTCAAGAAGTTTCACACACCAAGTACAGAGACATTTGATAGTTAATTGCTAATACTAGTCTTTATGTAAAATACAGAATGGTAAAATTCAAATTGGGGTACAGACTTCATTGAGTAGTTTCTAATCCTGTGGTCAATAGAACTAATCACACACTGATTAATACAGCTTTCTCTGTGTCTATCATATCAGCCAGCTCCTGTTATTTTTCCATTACTGTCCCTCAACCATTTCTTCATAAACCCTGAGTTTATGTCCTATGTTCTTGGAACTCTTCCGAATCCAGTAGTTATAATATAATGATATTATTTCTTAAGAATAATCATGCATTATCTTCTTTAATTACTACATTTTATGTTTCATGGGCCAAAATAAGCTCTAGTAAAAGAGAGTCAATATCTGAGCCCCATTCCTATTCCCCAGCACAGGGCTTCTTTATAGTTTTTGATGATCAGTTTGCAAAGACTAATGGTATTGAACAATCTGGGCTCTTTATTTACTCCTTGTCAATATAGCTTCACTTTCACCACCAGATATTAGTGACAGGATGTTCATTAAGGGAGTCTTCTACCACAGTGGTTCACTTGAGTAAGTACAATTTTAAAGACGCTTCAGTATGCAAAGTACTTCACTGAAACATCATTAGAGCCTCATAAGTGAGTGCTTTTCTTACCTCCATTTTGAAGAAGAGAGAACAAAAACCTGTCATGGTTAAAAGTGAAGCCCTCCATGTGAGGCAGGAAAGATGACTGAGATGAAAGTGGGAGTCTCATACCTCTGCAACGACACTAAAAATGTATGTTCTTTCTGTTGGAGATTGGAGCTAAAAAATGCATCATGAATTTAGTGTTCCGAATATCTTCTATATTAAGATTAGTCTTTCTGGGCAAGTGCAGCTCAGCTATTTTACTTACATGTATTTGAGATGATAAACATGGGGGAACGAAACATGTTACATTTGGTTGAACAGAAACACATTCTTCTGTGTACAAACATGCACATTTAAAATTAATAAAAAGTGAGAGCCGAAGGCACACACATTAATAGATTCAAAATGCCTCATTTTGTCTAGCAATGGCGGTGCATGCTTTTGAACCCAGCACTCAGGAGGCAGAAGCAGGATCTCTGTGAGACTGAGTCCACCCTGGAGTATATAGTGAGTTCTAGGCAGCTGGGGTTATAGGCACGCCTTGTCTGAAAACAAACAAAAAAACAAAAACTGAACAAAACACACCACAAAATGCTTCATTTTAACATGTTAATGCAAATATACCATGGCATTAGCCTAAATATTTGCCATTTTTTCCCCTTAAAATTTCTGTAAGTAAAGTGAAGAGTGAGGGAATCCGCTTTCAGCCCTGGAAGGGATCCAGTTTCTTCTCTACAGTATGGTAGTATAACAAAATCTGCGGTTGATGTGCCAAAGGGGGTGGGGACATCTCATGGGGTGCCACCTCGAGATGAAGAGCTAGAGGAGATCAATGGGTGTGGAGGGAGGGATGAAGATTCTCCTCCAGGGACTAGCTGTTTGGGACGTTGTCTAAGAAACATGGGCACACACAGCACCACTAAATAGACTCTGCATTATATCCGTGTTTATACATGTACATATGTTATAATAAAGAAGATGAGATATTGAGGGCTACATGGTGGGGAGGGAGGGGAGCCTTGAAGAATGGAAGTAGTGCAAACAATGCTTTTATGTAAAATTCTCAAAAGAAGTAAAAAAGGAAAGAAAAAGAAAAGCAATAGATCAGCCACAATGACACTTGCCCTAAATGGTCTGTGGAAGAAGGAATATTTTTTGTAATTCAGTTAGTTGCAGACAGCATCTGCTGGGGAGGTGTCTCAGCTTATCATAAGAAAAATATGTAGACAGAACTTGTATAGGCTAAATTAGGTTATATCATTTGAAGAATTACCATAAGATCATCTGCTGCTGATTTTTTCTCCTTAATTCTTCCCACATGTCTTGTGCTATATATTGCTTATATAATGTGATCAATTTGTACTCACTGAGTCATTTAATTTACACCCCAAATATTTTTAACTTGGTAATTTATAATATGACCCTGAAGGCATATTGGAGAACTTCTGATTAATGGCAGCTAAAATTTTGCAAGGCAAAAGCATTAAACACTTAAAGAGGTGAAAAAGCAATAAGATTGGTAACAGTTGTAGAAGCAAAATGAAAAGCAAATTAAGAGCGTAAGGGTAGAGAGCTAGATCTGGCATAGCAGTGTTGAAGGCTGACCAGTCATCCCTGCTCAAGCAGACTAGACTGGGCTCCAAATCATGAGACACTTGCATTCACTGTAGAATTCCCAGGGTCACTGTCTTGGGCTGATGCTGTTGACCCTGCTTCTTCCCTGACCCCTGAGAATTATTGCAGTGTTGATGAACTGGAACAAAGTGCTTGCCAGTACTGTTCACTCAGACAGGCCGTCTCCCTGAGAGCCTTGCATATGCTTTCAAAGGAGGGGAAGTGATTACTGAGTTATTCTTTCTAAAAGCTCTCTTAAAATAACAGAACCATGAAACTAAAGGACAAAAAGCTACGAGTCCTTCCAATGTCCGCACGTGGGATCAGGAATTGAAAGCCAAAGGAGTTTGTAACTGGTGGTCTTTATTTCTCTCTTCACTCTTTTTTTTCCTCTTCCCTTTCCTCTTCCTCTGAGTGTTACGGATGCCTATCACTTTGGTAAATTACCTGCGATAGAGGTATAAAGAGGAAAGCTTTACTTGGGGTTAGTCTCAGAGATTTCAGGTTATGGTTGATTGGCCCACCGCTGTTGGGCCTGTAGTCACAATGTAAAGACATGCTAAAGGAAAATTTTTCTCTCATGGCTGGTGGGGAAGATGGATGGAGAACCATCCCCTGTAAAGGGCACAGGGCCAATAGCTCTGCATCTTTTAGGTACAGCCTACCCCTTAACTGCATCCCAGGAGGGCAGCCGGATGGGCACCAAGCCTTTGCCCATGCTGCAGAGCCAAAGGACAGTAAGCTGCTTTTCCTTGGTTCTTCTGCTTTTTACTAAGCAACTTTCATCCTTCCTGGTACCTTCCCTTCCACCATGCTGTTTTGATCAGACCACGCATGACTTTTTAAATAGAAATGGTGTTTAAAGATGACTTGCAAACTGCTTTCAAAATCATTGCTTTTGTTCAAGGGAACAGACTAAACTCAGAAAGAATGTCTCAGAGTGAGACTCCTAGAAAAGCATCTTGTAGGAAAGCTGTTGTCTGACAGCGTGGGTCTAACCTGTGGCCAGTGATGTGAGGCATGAAGCACAGCCTTCTGTTGCTGGAAGATAGGGTAAGGTAGGCTGGAGCTCCAAAAACAAGTGAAAAAAAGAAGAAAAAAGAGGAAAGTGGTAGGGAGGAAGACGAAGGAAGAGAAAAAGAGAAAAGGAAGGAAGAAAGGGAAGGAGAGAGAAGGAAGAACAAGAGAAAGGAAGGGAAAAAGGAAGAAAAGAAGGATGGGAGAAAGGAGGGAGGTAAAGTTGAAAAAAGAAGTGAAGGAAAGGGAAGAATAGTGCCTGTTAGGGCCCAGCAAGCATCCACAACACATACAGGAGGGAAGGGAAGGAGAGTGCCTGTTTGGGCCTAACAAGCGTCCAGGACACATACAGGAGGAAAGGGAAGGATGGTGCCTGTTTGGGCCTAGCAAGCATCCAGGACACATACAGGAGGGAAGGGAAAGAGAGTGCCTGTTTGGGCCTAACAAGCGTCCAGGACACATACAGGAGGAAAGGGAAGGATGGTGCCTGTTTGGGCCTAGCAAGCATCCAGGACACATACAGGAGGAAAGGGGAGGATGGTGCCTGTTTGGACCTAGCAAGCGTTCAGGACGCATACAGGAGGGAAGGGAAGGATGGTACCTGTTTGGGCCCAGCAAGCGTCCACAACACATACAGGAGGGAAGGGAAGGACAGTGCCTGTTTGGGCCTAGCAAGCATCCACGACACATACAGGAGGGAAGGGAAAGGACAGTGCCTGTTTGGGCCTAGGAAGCGTCCAGGACACATACAGGAGGGAAGGGAAAGGACAGTGCCTGTTTGGGCCTAGCAAGCATCCACGACACATACAGGAGGGAAGGGAAGGATAGTGCCTGTTTGGGCCTAGCAAGCGT